>JAAEAF010013624.1:0-24963 GCA_011037195.1 Triatoma infestans
CCTGGTTACGCCAGGAGACAATACATACAGTCCACTCCCTGTTTTGTAGACCCGATATTAGACATAAATGGTCATACCGAACCGAATTTCGTACGGTTTTGTATAATTTTGTAGAATACGAAAATCCCAGAAGTCTAATTTTGCAAATTTTGAACCCAATTTAAATTAAATTATACCCAAATTTATTGAAACGGAAGTAATTTCAAGTAAATTTACTCGAAACAATTTGAGTAATTACCCTATTGTCATTTTCAACAATTCTACTCATTAATTTTCAAATTTCAATCCAGAAATTCGAAATTCACATAATTAAAGTTTTATTCATAAGTAAATTGTAAAGTCTTAAAAACGACAAATCTTGCAAAGTTGAGTACAAGTGTGTATTGGTTTGGTCTAAAAATAGAGTTATTTGTTGATTTCCTGTGTGCAAAGTAGATGAGGGTGTAAAGTACAAATTCAATTATTCTTCACTGGTTTGATTTTTGAAGCCGCTCTCAACTTTGGGCGCGTTGGTACGATCTCCATAAAAAAGCCGCGAACTTCAAATTTCAACCTCCTACACTGCTATCTAGTGAGCTTTGCTAACAACTCATACACGTTAATTCCCACATCTCACACACTACCGCAGGTCGAGCGCACACCTACTCGTTTGTTTACCAACAGATATATTCTCTTGTTTACCAATTGGTAATTTCCGTAAACACGTTTAAATCCCCCTTAATCTTATTAAAACCTTATCGTCTATAAACAGCTGGACATTTTAAACTCATTTTGTTTCCTTATTCTGTTCACTATTGTGGATTATTTTTACGTAATTTAATTACAGTTAATTTCTTTGAACTATTTATTTTATTCTAATTGAGAACAATATTAAGTGGTTGACTTTTGATTGTTCTTTAACTCCCGAATTATTAAAGTAGCACCGGTTAAATTATTAACTTCTCCGGTACTTGTGCTGAAGGAATTTGCTCCTCGCACATTAACACTTCGTAGTTTAATTTTATTTTTTTTTTCAGCTGTAACTCTTCAATTTTAAAAGTGTATTTGGATACCGCTACAGTTTATGATTTCTATTTAAAATTCCCCAGTTCAAATCAATTTCCATTCTGACTCGAATTGAATTTGCTAATTCAACTCCATTCGTTCCTCGCATTGTTCACCCCTCATTCATCCTAACCCTTCCAGAATGCCTAAGGAACAAGTATCGGTCAAAAGCGAATCGTCCCGCGATTACTCCCAAGTACTGCAGTCGGCTCAGCGTTTGGTGGCGGAGCGGGAGGACATTTTCGCTGATGCGTCATCCATATACCAAATCGTCAAAGATTTTGATATTTCACAACTAACAGCTCTTCAAGCATATGTCGCCCGGTTGGAACCGCTCGCTCAGGAATTTAAGATTGTTCAGTCGAAATTATTAGACCTCCATGTCGTCTTAAAGAAGGAGGATCAAATCGAAACGCGCCAAGTTCGGAACTCATTTCGTGATTTGACAATCCAAATCGAATGTCTCTACTTAGCTCTTAAAAAGCAAGAGCCTGCGCCTCCTTCGGCCACTGTTTCAACACCTCAAGGCGCTTCCACCAGCCATTTCAACCCGCTGGAGAAAATCCGGATCCCCCAGTTTGACGGAAATGTACAAGCTTGGCCGGAATTCTTCTCGTTATTTACGTCATTGATACACCAAGCTCCAGGCATTAATGACACCCAGCGTTTCCAATATCTTAAAACCGCTCTGAAAGGCGAAGCCGCCTCTGTCATTTCTGGCTTACCATTAACTGGCGAAAATTATCAGGTAGCATACCAAGCTCTGATATCTCGGTATGCCAATCCACGTAGAATAGCTTCCATGTATTTTTCAAAACTCGACCTCTTTAAAAAACAATCCTCATCTTCTCTGTCCCATTTGAAGGACTTCCTTAACACACATAGGAGCTCAGTTAGTGCCCTTAAGGCCATGAATTTGGACGATTTAACTGATTTTTTATTATTCTCCCTAGTGCTTCGAAATTTAAATGCAGACATTACCCGTAAGTTCGAAGATCGAATGGCCACTTCAGGAATACCCACATTCCAAAACCTTATTGACTTTGTAGTTCAGCAGGTGCAAACCATGGAACTGTCTCCTCACCCTACACCCTCTACTCGTAGTTCCCAGTTTGCTAAAGAAGTTAAAACACCCTCGCGTAGCATTTTTATGCTCAACTCAAACCCTGTTCAAGTGAAACCCCGTACGGAGAGCCGTTCCAAATCACCTCCAAGTGTTTGTATTTTATGTCGCGCACCACACGTATTGTCTGTCTGCCCTCAGTTTGCCAATTTATCTCTGGACCGCAAATATGACTTTCTTCGTACTAAAAGGCGTTGTTTCAACTGTCTAGGCACTCATTTACGCTCTCAGTGTCAGTCCCGATTTTTATGCCGTGTGTGCCAGTCTAACCGGCATAACACCCTGCTGCACTCCGAACCCACACCCACTTCTCAACGCCCCTCAGCCCCTGAGGCTCCACTACCCGCAGCGCCTTCCCCCACTTTAAAACCAGCAGAACCCGAGGCGGCATGCTTTTTCAGTGCCAATGACACTGGTATGCCGCAGGTATTGTTGGGCACCCTCAACGCCAGCATCTCCGACGCTTGGGGAAATTCACACGTTATCCGAGCTGTCTTGGACCCGGGTTCACAGATTTCTGCTATATCCCAGTCATGTGTGGCCCTTTTAGGACTGCACACTGCCGCTACACGCGCTCAGGTCACCGGGGTTGGCAACGCGCCGGTTTCCGCCTCCGGACTCATTAATTGCACTCTTCAGTCACGCGTTAAGAATTTTAAACTCCCTGTACACGCGTTAGTGCTGCCTTCTATAGCAGCTTCCTTACCCACGCATTCTATACCTCAGTCGCTACTTCAACGGTACTCCCACTTACCTCTAGCGGACCCGCATTTTGGAACTCCCGCTCCCGTGGACATGCTCCTAGGAGCTGAAGTCTTCCCACTTCTGTTATGTCAAGGCGACCCGGTGCAGAATATGGAGGGCCTATCCGCCATTCCCACTCACTTCGGAACTGTCATACTAGGCGCCCTTGCCTCCGCGCAACCTGACATGCGCCTAACTTCTCTCCATGTTTCCTGCGATCTGGCTGGCCAACTCCAGAAGTTCTGGGAGATCGAAGAGGTCCCCTATAATCGTAATGTTGACCCTGCCGATGCCTGGGTGGAACAACACTTCCTTGAAACTCACTCCCGTGACGCTCAGGGTCGTTACATAGTTGCACTTCCCTTCAAGCAGGGAAGCCCCCCGTTAGCCGTTAACGCCATTCCTCCATGGGCCTCACTAAATAATTTGGAGCGCCGGTTACGGAGTAAACCCACACTTCATACAGAATATTCTAAATTTATGCAGGAATACCTACGGTTGAACCATATGACTGAGGCTGACACTTTCGTGGACTACATTATTCCTCATCATGTGGTGACCAAGGGCCCCTCCGACTCCGCTCGTGTGCGAGTGGTGTTCAACGCCTCCGCCAAGGACATTAATTATCTGTCACTCAACGACCGCCTACTCCCTGGCCCAAAGCTCCAGCGCGACATTTGTTCGATACTACTCTCTTTTAGGCTTAACCCTATTGCCCTCACGGCTGACATCGAAAAAATGTACCGCCAGGTTCTTATACGTCCGCAAGACCGATGTCACCACCACATTATGTGTCGCCCCGACCCCAAAGGCGAGGTCAAGGAAATGGAATTAAATACCGTAACATATGGCTTAACGCCATCCGCCTTTTTGGCCCAACGTGTTTTGTTACAGCTCGTTCAAGACCATGGGGGAACGTACCCCTTAGCTTCCAATGCCATTAAAACATGCACCTACGTCGATGATGTGATTACCGGAGCCCCGGACGCCCCTACAGCTTTGTTACTTCGCCAGCAGCTCGAAGAGCTACTCATCAAGGGCGGGTTTAGACTCAAGAAATGGGCCTCAAATTCTCCTGCTTTATTGGCCAAGTGGCGAAATCAACCCGAGTGTTGTGCCATTCCATTTGACTCCGGCGAACACGCCTTTCCAATTTTGGGCATCCTGTGGGACCCTAACTCGGACGTGTTAAGATTTTCTCTATGCCCCTTTTATGGCGATCTCACTAAACGTTCCATTTTATCGTACATTGCGCGAGTGTTTGACCCGCTAGGTTACCTGGCACCTGTAACCTCCACTTTAAAAATTTTATTGCAACAGCTATGGGTCGCCTAGTTGCCCTGGGATGAACCCCTGTACGAGCCGTTACTTGGCAACGCGCTACCCATTATCCGCCAGTTACCTTTAGTGACTGACATTTGCATTCCCCGTTATGTACCTCACTCAGCGTCCTTCCCTATTGAGGTGGTTGGATTTTGCGATGCCTCGGCCCAGGCCTATGCCGCTTCTATTTACTTAATTTTTCGCCAAGACGCTCATGTCTACCCCACCACCTTATGGATAGCTAAATCGCGCGTTGCCCCTCTCAAAACTCTGTCAATTCCTAGACTCGAATTGTGTGCTGCGGTTTTACTCAGCAGGCTGTATGTTGCCTCAGGCGTTTCCGCCCTCTCTGGTGTGTCCAGTCGTCCCCGATTTTACTCGGACTCCCGTGATGTCCTTCACTGGCTTCACACCCCCCCTCATTGCCTACATACCTTTGTGGCCAACCGAGTGTCTCTGGTTCAGGAATTGGTGCCAGACTCTCACTGGGCTTACGTGCCCACTTCACAGAACCCTGCTGATTTAGCTACTAGGGCAATACCCCCCGCTAATTTCACTAAGAAGGAAACCCAGGCCTTGTGGCTCCATGGCCCCTCTTTTTTGACCTTATCCAAGGCGTTCTGGCCCCCTCCGTTTGCAGTAACGCACCCTGAACCTACCTCTGTTATTGAAGCTACTAATTTAATAGCTACCCTGCACCGTGCGAGCATCATCGACCCCTCCCCAGACACATTGCTGGAATCCCTACGTAGATTCAGTTCTTTCACCCTACTTAAGCGAGTTTTCGCCTGGATCCTTCGGTTCACTCGCATTACTCGACTCGATTTTCATGATCGCGGGCCTCTCCGCGTCCCATTGACCACTGACGAGCTCATGCAGTCGGAGCTCACCCTAGTTCGCCTAACCCAGGCTCACTATTTTACTGATTTACTACACGCGCTCCGCACTTCGTTACCTGCACCCCCCTCTTTGGCTACCCTAAACCCTTTCCTTGACGAATCTGGACTCGTCAGGGTGGGCGGAAGACTCCAGCAGTCTTCTTTGCCGTTTCGCTCGAAACACCCGCTGCTGTTGCCAAAGCAGGCCCATTTATCGATGCTCATTTGTACGCATTATCATATCTTACACCTGCACTCTGGTTCTAATACCGTGCTCCCAGCTATACGCGAAAGGTACTGGATTCTTTCTCTGAGGTGTTTACTTCGCAAGTGTATTCACCGCTGCATGACCTGTCATCGTTTCAGGGCTCATTCTTATCAACCGGTCATGGCTCCTTTACCCGCGCACCGAGTTACAGCCGCCCGTCCGTTTGCTCACGTTGGTGTGGATTTTGCAGGTCCATTTCCGACGCGCAGTGCATCACTTCGCTCTTATGTAACCACGAAGGGCTACTTATGTTTATTCGTGTGCTCGGCCACCAAGGCCCTGCATTTAGAATTTGCCTCTGCACTGTCCTCGGACTGTTTTTTAGCCGCTTTCGACCGCTTTATAGCTCGGCGTGGCTTGCCGAATTGTATTTATTCGGACTGTGGGCGTAACTTCGTGGGTGCCGCGAAAGAATTGCGCTCCCTTTATGATTTCCTACGCGACTCCTCAGCCGTCATTGACTCTCATCTGAGTAACCGTGCCGTTTCCTGGCAGTTTAACCCCCCGTATGCACCGCACTTTGGTGGACTTTGGGAAGCCGGAGTTAAGTCAGTCAAAACCCTGCTTGTGCGCCTCGCTGGCGAACGCCCATATTCTGCAGAGGAATATTTCACACTCTTTGCCCGCATTGAAGCGGTGTTAAACAGCCGGCCTCTAATTCCTATAGCCTCGGACCCTAATGAGTCCGCAGGATACCTCACCCCTGGACACTTTCTCATTGGCTCCTCATTGCTTTGTCTGCCTGAGGTCCCTATTCCCGCTGAAGTCTCTGTTCGCCATCGCTGGCAAGTACTGCGCCGTACAGCCCAGACATTTTGGAAGCGCTGGTCGCGAGAGTACTTAAACTCCATGCTCCAGCGGATGAAGTGGCGCCGCCCTGGCTCTGATGCCGTGGTGGGTGATGTGGTGTACGTGCGATGCGCCAACGCTGCTCCACTCGATTGGCCCGTTGGCCGTATTGTAGCATTGCACTCTGGTCCCGATCACGTTTCCCGAGTCGCCTCGGTCCGTACTGGCAGCGGTGTTATCACCCGTCCAGTGCGCCGCCTTATTCCCTTACCTACCGCGGAATGAGCGTTGCTCTTCCCGGCTCTCGTTTCCCTATCCCATCCCTTTTTCCCTTTTCACCACTCCCGCAGCAGAGGGATTTACGCTCCCTCTCCCGCTTCCTTTGAACCCCTCGCTTAATCCCTAGTACCCGTATTGTTAAAAGCTATTGCTTTTAAGGTGGGCGGTATGTTTACGAACTTCCCCGTTCGGCTGCGCCACTTTACGGCGCGCCGGCTCTCCGCGCCGCCAAGCGGGAACTCCTCAGTTTTGAATGTTACACCCGTTTAGTTAGTGCTATTCGTGCTATCACCCAGTGAATGTAGTTCTGTTTTAAGAGTAACAACCCGCTGATAAGTTTTGTTTTGTATGTCGGACCCGCTGTGATTGAGTAGAGTTTTATTCCGACACCCGGCTTAGATAAGCACCCAGTTAATTTTAGTGGAATTTGTTGACCCTCCAAATTCGGTGTTAGCTATTACAGTTAAACTCATTTGTAGTACATTATATTTCATCTGAGATTACCTCAAGGACGCCTGCCTGCAGCTTCTTCCAGGGCAACAGGTATATTTAAGGTTCATTCTGACTTGTAGATCGATCTATTTGCTCTGTTTGAACAGGTATACGCTGCCCCGTACGTGCCAGCTTAGAAGATTTGCAAGGTGAGTGCTCACAACCTTTTTCTCATATTATACAGACTTGTCGAGACCCCCCTTTGGAACTCCTGGTTACGCCAGGAGACAATATATACAGTCCACCCCCTGTTTTGTAGACCCGATATTAAACACTTCTTTTATGGCAAACAATTTTGAGAAATTATAAAACACATTGAAAGATATTTTATGAATTATTGAGTTGAAAAATAATAGAAAATATTTTAACTTAGATTCTCCTCATAATAAAATAAGTAAAACTTAAAATTGAATACAATATATGTATGCTTTTTATTGAAGCGAATAAGTCCGTTTTGGCCTTTATGTAAATGAATTATTTTAATAGAATGCAATAAAAAGCCAAGCTTCTGGTCTTCGTTAGTGGTGCTTAAAAGCTGTAATCAACAGCCGGAAGTTAAATGCTTTTTATTTATTGTATGAAATAAATTAATTTACATAAAATCTAAAACGGACTGTTCACTTCAACAAAAAACATTCGTTCACACATGCGCACACACCATATTAATGAGATAGTCCATAACAAAAAGAAATAAGGTATTCAACTTAAAATGAAATGTTATGTATTATGTATCTGTAAAGTTATACAATTTTACTCACTTCTACCGACAATTTGAAATAATCATCCCATTCTCTCACAATGTATATAGTGGTATAACTAAACTTGTTTTCATAAACTAACTTCCATTTCAGTTGGCAAGTAATATAAGTGCTATGGCACACTACTTACTCAGTATATTATAACAGTTTACATTTTATATACGATATATAAATTGCATTTATTGTCATACTCCAGAACTGTTCTCAATTCTTTAAATTTATTGTCATCAAACTATTTATAATTGTTGTTATAATAAATTAAATTATTATTAATCCTAGTTCACCACTTCTACTATATTACACTGTTTTGGTTCCCAAACTCAGAAACAAAGTTGATTAATAGATGTATCATCATCGCTGATGACGATGGGAAAGTTGCGGCAGGTGAACCTCATCGAAATCGTTGTCAACAATGCATCAAATGCCGGACCCAGAAAAAAAAAGAAAAATTTGTCAGCAAATTTATATTTTTTTTTTATAGCCAATTTTTATAATATTCGATTACAAGTGATTGAATGCAGTATTAATATTTTTTCTTTTTTATTTGGGAATTCGGAATTTGACATTTTAATGGCTCTATACAGACGATGTTAAAAATTATTTTTTAATCTGTTTTAAGATACGAACAAAGAAACAGTCATTACATGTATAAAAAAAACGCATTAAACGGATTTTATTGACCACTTACAATATGTAGATATTAACTCAGAATTTCTATCTACAAGACGGGCCATGTAGTATCAGTGATACATGGTAGTTTTTCTTCATTTTTTTCCATCTCTCTTTCCAATGACATTTTAAAGTTTTATTAGATGTAAATATTATTTACATTCTCCAAAATTAGTATTTACAAATATTAGTATTTGTAAATTGGGTAATTTATTTATTTATTTACATTAACGGGCAACATAACCCTTTTATAAATTGATTATACAAACAGCACTGATATATAACATAAATAATTGCTTACACGAAATACAACTAAACAACCATAATACATCTATTATAAACTACAAATAAGCAAAAACATGCAAAAAAATACTTTAAGAATATTACACAGGTAACAAAAGGTAGAAACACTGAATCGAAACAAAATAAAATAAAATAAAATCATGATAATCCAATTATACCTCTAATCATTTTAGCTGAGGTATTGAATAAGTCAATGTTAAAGAGATTAGCATGTCTTAAAATTTTTAAAAGTGGTGAATGATATAAATAATTGGTTTGTGCAAAGTTTATTGAAAATAGATTATTGTGTCTGGTCTGAATAGAAGGTATGTTGAAATAAATTTCATTTACAAGATATGGACAGTCTATAAAGTTATTTAGAAGTTTGTACAAAAATAATATATCATTAATTATACGTCTGTTTTCTAATGAAGAAATTACAAACCTACCATAAATTTCATTGTAAGGAATGTTATTGTTGTCATAGCCTAAACGTACACCAATCGTCCTTATTAATCTTTTCTGAATGTTCTCTAATCTGTTGATATAACATTTCTGATATGGAGACCAGATAATAGAGTTGTATTCTAGAATGGGGCGTACAATGGAATTGAAAAGGGTGACTATAACAGAAACATCATGAAAATCTCTAGTAGTTCTAGAAATAAAACCTAGTAGCTTAGAAGCTTTCTTACAAACGAGTTCAAAATGGATTTGAAAGGTTAAATTTGGATTCATGATAATACCAAGATCTTTAATATAAGTACGTCTATGGAGTAAATGATCTGCCAACTTATAATCAAATAAAACTGGAGAATATTTACGATGGAAAGTGATAACGCAACATTTCATTAAATTGAGGAGCATACCGTTGTCGTTACACCAATTAAAAAGAGCATGTAGTGAACTCTGGAGAATTGTACAATCATTCACTGAACTAATAGGCAAAAATATTTTTAGATCATCGGCATATAACAAAAACTTAACCTGAAGAAGTTGAGATTTGATGTCATTTATATACAAATTAAAAAGAAGAGGACCTAAATGGGACCCTTGTGGGACACCGGAAGGAATTAAAACTTCCTTAGAAAAGGAATTTTGTATTTTTACTACCTGTCTTCGGTTAATCAAATAACTTGTAAACCATGATAATAACGGATCCCTGAATCCGTAACCTCTCAATTTGGCAATAAGATTAAGATGGTTTACTTTATCAAATGCTTTACTGAAGTCGGTGTAAATGACATCCATTTGTTTACCAGCTTTAAGAGAATCTAAGTCATTATTTTGAAAGTTTAACAGATTAGTAAGAGTAGACCTACCTTGTAGAAAACCATGCTGTTCAGGAATGAAGATGTTTTTTAATAAAAATCTAAGTTTATCGATTAACAAAGATTCAAATACTTTAGCTAATGTCGACTGAATAGTAATAGGCCTATAGTTAGTTATATCAGTTTTATCACCATCTTTGAAAATGGGTACAATAAAACTGAGTTTTAGACAATCAGGATAGATTCCACGAGAAAGTGATAAGTTAAACATATGTGTAATTGGAGAAGCTAAGACCACAGCGCAAAATTTCAATACGGAGGCTGGTATACTATCAGGACCTACACCTTTATTAATGTCCAGAGAATTTAGCTTTTTAAAGACATCATCAACTGTAAATGATAGATAATGAATTAGTATAATAAAAGAAAATTGATTAAGTAAATTCAAGAAAACAACAAAAATATTGCACATATCATTTTGACATATTTTGGTCGTTCTATGCCTAGACTAAGCGATAAATTTGTTTATTGTAAAAATTGGTAGACATATAATAAAACGACATTTTAGAAAAAGTTACAAAATTTTAAGATCTTACTTCGAAACAGAAAAAAAAGTTATTGCACTTTATATAAGTAAAATGTATTGAAATGACATATGTAGTGAAATCCGAATCGTCAAAGATCTATCAACGATTCGAAGAGCGAAGAAGCACATTAAATGAATCAAATTTAGTTACTCCCCACCAAGGCCAGATTCATATAAGTATAGCGACAGCAGTACAGTTCAGGACAGTTTTTACGACCAGTTAACAACTAGTCAGCAACCTTCAACTACCTTCTTATTACTCAGCCAGTCTGTCTCTTTATATTTCTCTCGCTACCTAACTTCTATTTTACTGTAAAATCCTTGCAGTTTGTGTGTTCTATTCATTATACAGTGTTCATCATATCGTCTAGTTCATCATTTCTCTAAAATCCACTCTCCCTAATTCTCTCTCCTTCTCACATCTATTATACACATCACATATGGCCGTTCTAATGTTTAAGGGCAAACGCAAACGCATGGTTAAGATTGGATTGCCGTTCCTACATTCAAAACATTTCTGAAAATTCAAACTTTTAAACCAATATTTTTATAATTAATTATCTCTAATAAAAATTCAAATTTACTCATTCGGTAGGTAGTCTCCATGAACAATTAGATGTTATTTACGGTTCTCTTACTGCTGCTATTTCGAAATTGAATTATTACCGGAAATACATATTTAGGGACTCCTTAGTATGGAATAGTCTAAAATGTGGCAATGTGAACCAAAATATCTAAAAAACGAAAAATCAGAAGAAGCTCAAGATATTGATATTTCGTTTAGGTGCCAACCCCCAGCGCATTTTGAAGATTTCGATTGTTTTATTAGTTCAATCCTTCAATCCCCAGACTTCCCCCTCCCCCCTTTGTAACAACCAACAAAGCGATGATACATTACACTTTCCAGTCAGCTGCCCAATACTCAAAAATACATGTAGAGAAAACATTATATTTCAAATTATTCGAATTTAAATGATTCTGCTTACCAATCGAAAAACTATAGTCTCACTCAATTATTTCCATTTCACAATTAAAAAATATTTATTTTTTTGTAATAAGTTCTCTAAAAATGGTTGAATCCTTAATATTCATTCTACTTTACTACTAATAAGTATATATTCAGCATGTTTAATTTAGTACCATATAATATGTATGTACCTTTAAATTAGTTGATCATTATAGTATACCTGTTTTCCTCGTTTTTATTATTTTTCTAAAATACTTTTCTTTTTCTGAATTCATTCAATACTGATCATAACTATTATAGTGTAATGTCTTATTGTTATTATTAATCAGTAGGGAGATACTATGGAGAATTTTTAATTTCATTTGTGCTAGTAAACGTGAATTTTTTTATTTTTTATTTACCTAACTTTCTATGTTTATAATGTATAATAGTCATACCATATTTGTAATTGTATTGTACATACAACAACTCCTGCTACAATCTGTACGATTATAAGCGAATAAATAAATACAAAAATAATTAAAAAATAGGTTTTTCATTTTCTCAAAACTTTTTCTCTTTAAACTTCTTTAAGCAGATATATTCTTATCATTTTTATTTGACGATATTTCGAAGAAAGTTTGCAAGTTTTGTGTAGTATAGCCTTTTTAAGCTGCCGTTGCTAAAAGCATGAGACCAAGAGAACTGTCAGATAAACAAGTATAATCCCTACCATCCCTTACTTTAAAATTCTGGCAGAAAAAAAAGTACCATTGTTGGTGGAACAATTGTGTGCTCTGTCGCAATTCATTGCATACTTAGAGTGAGCTGAATTACTACCCGTATTTCATTTTGATTTGGATCACGCTACAAAAATGCTCGCAGTATATCCTCACTGATTTTTATACTTATGATAATCAGCTCCCCAATTCCATAAAAAACAGACAGTTCCTTGATAAATTACATTCCAAATTCCCGAATGCATGTTATTTCTACACTGATGGCTCCAAAGATCCTAACGGAGTTTGGTTGCTCAATATACAATTCTAAAAATAACACTAGCGAAATGCACAAACTATAAAAAACTGTTTCAGTCTATACTGCAGAATTGTTAGCAATCAAGAAATGTCTAGTTAGTACGTACATTAAATGAGAAAATTACAATAGTACTTTCGGACAGTAGAAGCGTCCTCAGCAAATTAAAAAATCCTGGTAAAAACCCTTTCTTGACTATTCTGCACACAATAAACATAATGAATAATATTCTGAACTCCGTATATTTAATATGGGTTAAAGGCCATACTGGTTTGAAGGGGAATGAGATCGCTGACAGTGTAGCTAAACAGGCCATCACTTTACCCGACACAAATTTGAAAACATTGCTACCGTCTGATATAAAGACCTACATAAAATCTAGATTTTACTTAGAATGGAATAAAATATATAGGGATTCTAAAAAAAAAATCAAAGGATCCATTCTACACGGCCTTACAACCAGATGTCCCCAAAAAAGCCATGGTTCTATCAACACAATGAGAATAGAAGCTTATACACCACAATTTGTAGGTTACGTTTTAACCACAACTATTCTCCTCACTATTTGGCTCGTATTGGTATCACACTAGAACCCAATGTTCCTGTTCTTCGCCGGATTTACCTGACGCCAATCATATAATACTGGCTTATAACAAATACACACAAGAAAGAGATAAGTTGTGGGACATTGTAATCGCTGCTAATTGTCCGCTTCCAGCCAATCTACACACAGCTCTCAAACAGCAAGATTTCGACCTATATAATTTCATTAAAGTAAACAATATTAAACTATAAACCTACAATAGATTTGAAAAACGATCATTTTAGGTTAATAAATTGATAATTAAAAATATATAAATATACCTGGCTGTTAGGGTAACAAGCACGAGGCCAAAAAAAATAAATCCCTACCATCATTATTTATATTTAATACAATCCCCAACTACACATATAATTGAACATTCTAAGTTTGAAGAAAATTTATGAATTTCAATTGTAATAATATTGCATTCATGAAATTTGTATCACACCAGATTTTTTTAACTTTATGAAGTTCTGACAATAATATCACTAGAAAGGTTTAAGAAAATCTTTGTATATTTTATATATACAGTATTTTTAATTTAATAACTGACCTTTTTTAAAAAAAAATGTTTATTGTTTCAAGAAAGAGATGTTTGTACTATACAAAATTAAAATAAGGAATGAATTATATTTCTCTCTCACTCTGGAGAAATAAATCATAAAATGTAATAATGAAATAAGTGTAATAAACGACGGTAACTGGGTAGCAAGTAAATAATATTTAGACAATAATTATTATAATACAACTTATTATATTATTATAATATACATTAAATTTTTACAAATGATGCCATACAATTTGTTCAGTTAAGTTAAATAAAGTTTTGTCTTTTTGTTTTGTTTCTTTTTTTACTTTCACTAGATATAAGAACCAGTAATCAATGTAATTTGCATTTTAATGAATTTTCAAGTGGCCCGCATATATATATACACTTTTGCTTTAATTAACAACAATAAATTTAGTTATTCTCCAGTTAATCTAAAATGAATCTAAAGAAAAATCTGTTTGCAATTATTATAGTTGATTATATTTACACTTAATTTTTTTGCGTTTCAAATTTTTTCTTAGATAAATATTAAAAATAGTGTTAGTATAAAAATTTTTGTTTGCTCTAATCATTATATTTATTTTCTCTTTGAAAAAGTAAATTTTAATAAATAAAATACTGGTACTATTTTTTGTTAAAGTTGGTGTGAAACAATACGATTTGCTCGTACTGCAGTTTACATGGTTATGAATAACAAATTCCCTACAAATTAATAATTCTTAATAGATGTTTAATTGTCTTCAAAGTAATATCAATGGAAGAATCTAAATTTAATAAAACAATTTTTTTTTTTTTTTTTTGTTTTTTAGCAAAGTCTAATCTCGAAACTCGTTAAATGAACTTTTTTGGAAAATATTTCCAAGAAAAGTGAGTGAGGTCTGATTTGTAATTAGTAGGTATAACAAATATAATAAAATCCATCAGTGTTTTGTATGAAGAAAAATTGCAGAAAACTGTAAAGATTGTTCAATAAAAGATGCTGTAGTGGAAGAAAGAAAAGATTTACTAATAGTTTTGAAAAATAGTTTTAGAATATTTTATAGGTTTGGAAAATAGAATTTTGTTTAATAGGTTTTAAATGTATCGTTAGTGCAATTGAAAAGAGGGGACGGTACTGAAATTAAGGGTCATTGCTCTTAGGGAAAACAAAGGCCACAAGATATCCGTTAAATAAACAATTGCCACTTGGCCAACTGTTTTGTAAGAGAAGGCATTTCTCCTTCAGAACAGTCTGCATTTCTGCTTTCAAAAGCCAGACCACTTTGGCTTAGGAAACGCATTCTTAAACTCCGGCCAATGGCTAGAAAATTGCCTGTATTATAGATAAACATCCGATGTTATTAACGATATAGGGGATATTGTAAATACTTAATTTGCCTTAAAGATTAATATATTTATTTTACAACAGTGGTGCTATCTTGATTAGTTCTAACTATTTATCTCTTATAAATATATACTTACAAGCCCCTTTTACTAAACCCGCTTACGCCACACAAGCTACCACGCCAACACACCCTCACAATTACATTTCAATGCACTGCCTAATTTTCTAACAATTTAATTCAATTTAATGTTATTTGATGATAGTAGTTTAAAGGAAACACATTACCCCCCACATCCCGAAAAAGACCCTTCATGGGACTATTCCCAAGAGAAATATTACAAATAAAAGTTGTAGCTGTATGTGTGGTTGAATAGTACAATAGATTTATCCTTTTAAAAGAATATAAACAGATTATACAGGGCTTTTAACGAAAGGTCAAAAACTATTCAAATGGGCTCAAACTATCCAGTTTGTCAATGCAATATTAGTTGATATTGTCAGTAATTAGATAGTGTGAGGGCAGGTACTGATGAACGTCAGTAAAATGTACAATTGTAATAGTTGTAGGAGGAGATGTTGGTTGTGGATGTTGATGGATAAATAACACCTCAATATCGGTATAAGATATATATAATTGATATATATGTATATTACTGACTACCAAGGACTGTATACTTTACACTACAAGAACTGAACAGACAGACTGACGTGGCTAAACGATATGTACAATTGAAGTCTAAGACTATGAACAGAATGTCCTTTTTTGACTCTGTCTCTCGTATATATATATATCCACCTGGCCTCTCTTCTCCTCTCTCTCGAGAGGGGCTCTTTCTCTCTGATGCGTGGTGGGGGTTCACTACCCCTACATAATGATGTACTTTTGGGATTTCAAAAGTATTCCATCAATATTGTGGGCGTGGTCAGTATACTGATGAAATACTGATAATAAGAGGGATGTATTGACAGTATCTTATTAGTATAGTGCACGGAGCCATGGCGGAAGCATCTCCTCAAATGAATTTAATAATGAAGAAATTTAGGAAGTCGAGAAATAAGAAAGAGAACTAATGATAGAATTAATTCATACTTATCGCGATTTACCAGAGTTGTGGAACTCTTCATTAAAGGCCTATAGTGACGGGGATATAAAGAAAGGCTGCATATTATAAAGTTGTGCAAAGTTTATAATCAAATTAATAAAAATTGATTATAAATAAGAATTGATGATTTAAAAAAAAAAAAATGTATCTATGAGGAGCAATTTCAGGAAGGAATTGAAAAAAATTAAGGATTCCATCAGATCGGATGCTGATACTGAAGGTATACGTGCCGACTTCATGGATGTATGAGGAATTGAAACTTTTTCTGATTGTGAGACCCCGGATCGCAGCAAAAGCACGGTTGTTGTAGAAATTCGTCGAACGTCTCACTATTCTGCGGAAGTAATTGCGGGAATTGCTAGGGTCACTTCCTTTAACATAATTTAATAGGTTCAAATGGCCAAATTCATTTCGTTATAAACAACCATTCTTTCATCCAACGCCTTTTTTTGTTGTTTTTAAATTTTAAATTTGCCAAAATAATTGCAAGACAAATTTTTTCTTTATTATTCATTACAAACACGATCTTTTCACTTTGACTGAAAACTGACCCACACCAAATCGAGGCAACAAAGTGACTGAGTACTGATATAATAACTGAACAAATACATAGTGTGAGGGTAAACAGTCGAAATACTGTCAATATCCCATCAGTACAGATACTGTCAGTATTACTGATAGTCTGAGCCATACTGGATTCAGATCATAATCCAGTTATCTTTAAACTACTAGGAAAAGCCGCAACAATTTCCCCGGTATATAAACTCGATTTTGGTAAAGCCAACTGGCTGCTGTTTAAAGAAATAATAAATAAAAATTTAGAAAGTGCCAAGCCAAATATAAAAAATACTACTGATCTGGAAAACGCCATAACTTATTTAACAAAAGTAAGGAAATCAGGCAAGTTATCAAGCTATACCAGCTAGCGTAATAACTAATAACAAATAAAACAACATACTCTCTTCCATTTAAAGCAAAGTTTCTAATAAAACTTAAAAACTATATACGCAGAACTTATCAAAAATCTAGAACACCCAATTTAAAATCTATTTTTAATTATTTAAACATCAAAGTAAAAGAAGAACTTAATAAAATCAGAAACAACAACTTCACTAAACACGTACAAACACTGGCTCGCTGTGGACAACTGTTAGAAGACTAAAAAACTAGTACAGACAAATTCCTCCACTTCTAGTTAACATCAATACATTTATAGTGATAAGGCCAGTATTTTTGCATAATACTTTGAAGACGTAAGTAAACAAAACACTGATTTAGGTACAATTGGATGTTCAAACTTTATCACCCCATCAGTTAAAATTAATGATCAAATCCTTAAAAAACAGAAAAGACTCTGGTCCCGATAAAATAAATAATGAAATACTGAAAAACCTACCAAGTATATCAAGTATATCTCACCTACTTAATAAATAATATAATAACATTATAGTACTTCCCAAAACAATGGAAACATGTAATAGTGTAGCCGAAACCCGGAAAAGACCACACTAAACCAATTAATTACCGACCAATCAGCCTTCTAAATTCATTCGGTAAAGTTGCCAAAAAATTATACTAAAATCAATAAATCAACATTTAATTAAAAAACAGGTATTAATTAATGAACAATTCAGTTTTATATCAAACCCTGAACAACAGCCCAATTGACTAAACTGACCGATCATCTGACTAACAATTTCAACAATAAAAAACACACCGTCATAGAGAAAGCATTCCATACTGTCTGGCATAACGGCCTGATTTACAAGCTAATATTTTACAGTTTTCCAGTTTTCTTAATAAAATTAATATATTCTTATCTACATAATAGATCATTCAAAGTTCAAATAGGTAACGATAGTTCTCAGCGTAGATACCTCTCTGCAGGCGTCCCTCAGGGCTCAGTAATTTCTCCGACATTGTTCGCGATTTTTATAAACGATATTCCGCAAAAAGAGGGCATTAGCCTAAATGTTATTTGCTGACGGTACAGCTATTTACGCTTCATCGTGGCGAATAGACACAATAGTAAATAGACTAAAATAAAATGTTAATAGAATATATAAATATTTCCATCGTTGGAAAATAAACGATAACGAGAATAAACTCAAAGTATTTTATTCACCAAAAGGAGGCCGATATCACAACATATATTGAAAATTAATATCACTATATAGACTGGCCCACAAATGCAAAGTATCTTGGTTTGGTGATAGACAGATCTTTAACGTTTACTCAGCATATGAATACCATTTGTAACAAATGTAAAGGTTTAATAGTCTCACTTTTCCCACTTTTAAATAGGCATTCCATGCTGAGTACAAATAATAAAATCTTATTATACATAGTAGTTGTAAGACCTGTCTTAACTTACGCCGCTGCAGCGTGGAACATTACATGTCCAACCAATATGCTAAAACTTCAAAGAATCCAAAACAAGTTTCTGAGATTCGCTACAGATTCTCCTAGGTACTAGAGATTGTGAATTTACCGACTTTTTCATTTACCGGTAATTTGGTAAATGAAAATTAAAATACTAGTTTACCAGTAAATTACCGGTAAATTTTTTTTTTAGAATAATACGTTTTTTTTGTCAATTTATCACTTAACCGGTAAATCGGTAAACCGGTATACAATCCCTATTAGGTACACACCGATAATGTTCCCTCCACGAACAGACTGGTTTACCAATACATTAAGGATGTCATAAAACAAGCGACAGAAAGATTTTTCTTAAATTCAGAAATAAGTATCAATGATTTAATTAAAAATATAGGTGTGTATAATGTAAATATTCATTACAAACATAAAAGAATTAAGTATATCTTAAGTAGCTAAGTTTTTATCTAAAATTCTCTTTTAATCTTATTTTGTATTAGGTTTTTTGTTCGTCCTTCTCCTAATATTGGTATAGCCCTGCTTACTCTTTTATTTTGAATCTCAGTTAGAGTTATAGATCCTTTTCTGGCACTCTAATTTATTGTAAATAAGGAAAAAAAAATCGTTGCAGCCATTTTCTAAAAAATTGCAAAGAACAAAAAAAAGTGGTAGTAAAGTGGTACTTCCGGCAAAAAAATTTTGATAGATATCTTTCTGTCGGATCCCACGGTGATACCCAAGGGAATGTTTAAGATTTTTCGTATTTTGGTATTCATACAGACCATTTTCTAAAAACCACTTTGCTTTACTTAGGTGACTTCGTAACGTGGTATACATTCGAAAATAGATATCGAAAATTTGCTACGATTGCAATACTTACTGTCACAGGAATAAGTCAAACTAAAAATATTTTAGTTTCACAAAATGAACAATTCATTCTTCTTAATTAGTATCCTGAAGATTATTAGGGCTGCTCCTTAGAGAACAATTGTATTTATCATATCTTTAAACTCTTGAGATGCCAGTAAACATTCTTTTATCGTTGTAGATTTAAGAGAATTCATTGTTGTTAGAGGAAGTATAACTGTTTTCATACCTGAAAGAGAGTTTTTCTACTTTCTTTTATACTGTTAGAAAGTTTTAGGATCGTCGAACTTTCGAAATATGATTTCACCAGAAACGAATAATGTTCAGTAGTTAAGAAGCTAATTGAGTACGATTAATAATGGTTTAGCGAATGGTCTCTCTCTTTGAGTATGTGGGTATTTGTTTGTGAGTGTGGGTGTGATGTTGCACACAGAAACATAAAGTTGAAGTCAATTCACTAAACGAACTTGATAGCCTTACTCTGACGGTGAATGAGAATCCGAAACCGATCACAAACAACGAAAATAACTATGCTCCAAGATATGTGCTAGAAATTGGATATAATTTCAAGAGAATAGAAGTAGTTAAATTGTTTTTGAGAGATAGATTTGTTGGGTGACAGCAGCTAGATTAATGTTGTGGTACGGATAGGCTGTTAAGGAAATTGCAGACGATTAGAGAAAGTCAGTGGCAGTAGATGGGAGACCGTAGTGTTGCAAGGAGTTTCTAATTAAGATTGCCGCCCCCATCGTGGGCTATGTCATCAGGATGATCGATCCTATATGTTTCTATGATGTAAAATAGAGATGATGTAAAAGTGAGATCTACTTGTGAAGTGCGTTTCGGTAAAATAAGGCTATATCTATAGGTTTATCATGTAATAAAGCATTTCGTGCGTTCCTAAGGGTGTTCAACCCGTTATCATTTCAAAGAAGGATAATTAAGAAATGTTAGGTTGGAGGAGTCATGGCTTAAGGAGAGGGTAATAAGAGTATTAAAGAGACTGACAAGAGAAGTAAAACCTGACTCAAAATCTTTGGAAAAAAGGATTTAATGCTATGGTTATGTCCGAATATGTGGCTGGTTGATTAGAAGGATGAGCAGGAAGTAGCTTCGCGATTTCAGAGAAAGAAAGCCCTATAGTGGATATTTGTTAGGCATTTGGCTGTTGTTGTCGTGAGGAGACTTGAGGAGGTTGTGCTCTAAAAGTTGCTCCTAGACCTTGGGCACATTCTCATTCACGGCGGACTCTTTATAACTCTCTATGAATTTTACACTCGCGGTGTGCTTACTTAATATCAGGAGTTTTGCTGCAGTTTTTTCCGAAATGAGGCCCTGCGCATTTGACGCAACTCGGAGAGATGTGGCAGTAGGTTTGGGTGTGCCCTTAGTGTTTCCACCTCTTGCAGTGGACAGTTTTCTGTTTTGTAGGTTCCTCTACCTGTACGGTTGTGTTTAACTACTTGGTGAACTTAAAAATGTTTTTATTATTGTTGTTTGGTTTGAAGTCGTCAAAGAAAAGCGGAAGAGGAATCTTTATATTATATTGTAGAGTGACGGACATTGGTTATTATTATATGATTATTATGTTATTCAGTTACATTTCGTACATTATATCCTTCAGTTGTAATCCTTTAATCTCTTGTGGATGAAGGGAGTGGTGAAAATTGGCAGGCCAACTCTAAAGCCTTTGTCTTTTTTTAACTGATCTCTTTGGCATTCTATATGTTTCATTTAATAACGAAAGTTGTCCTGTTCGCATTTGATACCAAAATGTTATCTGATTGTACCTTACATGTGTGAACTCTGTGAACCACCAGGTGGCGGTTTGTGTTCAAGGGTAGCTGGATCACAGATCTCTGGCAAAATACTAAATTGATTAAGTGTCGTGAAGTTTGACTTATACTGTACTTCTGGTTGTTGGATGTAATAGCAAATGCTGTTGCCGTTAAATTGATTATTTGAGACTCTGTAATAGATTGTTGTTATGGAGAAAGCTGAGAGAGTGCAGGATTTGCATTTTTTTTGCAGGTTAGCGGAGTTGAAGTGGCCACAACAATCCTTTTATTTCAGTTTTTTTTTTTCCTTTAATCAGGGTATAGTTAGCCAATTCTGTTTGTTCACTGAAGACGTTGTTGACTCAACTCCAGAGGTAGATCTCGCCTGCTATGTCGGTCTCGCTGAGACCCATGTCTAAGTAAAATTTTTGAAAGCCTCTATATAATTTTAATTAATATATACATAAGACAATTGTATGATAAAAGCAAGAGTGAAATATGCTTCAATTTTCGTTTAGTACGATGTTTGCTTTGCTTTTCGTTTAGTAGAAAGTTTAATTCCACACAAAAATGTTACAATTACATAATACGTTGAAATCGTTTAATTCACTAACAATGTTACATAACTCCGTTTAAATTTCGTTTACAACCACAAGATACAAATCTACCATGTGCATGAAAAACAGCAGTTAAATAATTATTTCATGAAATAAGTCTCCCACTTTTAATACTAGAGCGCTGCATTTGTCGCAAAAGTCGTTTTACCTTTGGCTGTTAGAGTGCTCTACTTTTAGCAGAATACCATCCAACAATAATAATTAAAATGTAAAAGGCTCTCTTTTGCTTAAGTATAAATATACAATTGTAGGTGTACTTATGTATATGTAGTAATTTTATAAAATTCAGAAATGTAAAATTTATATTTACCTTGCTTGCACGTGATAAACCGCAAGCAGTTTCTCTCTTCTTAATTACTAATGTAAAATAATCTTTTTTTTAAAACTAGGTAATGATTTTTTAGATACAATAATGTAAAAGTAAAGTAAAAAGCACATTTGGATAAAAAAAGAAGAAACAAACCGTCTAATAATCTAAATTATAAAGACAGTAAAAGAAAACTAGGAGTAAGAGAAAGTAAAACTTATTTTAAACAACTAATTATGATTAAAGTATAAACATATCCGACGAGAAACTTGTGTGAATTCTCTGAACAAAACGAATTCCTTGTCTATCTTTGTACATTTGACCTAAATCACTTGTATCAGTCCTAACAATTAAATTGAACACAAATTTGATTTAAAATATGCACAAAATAAGTGATAGAAAATATCAAAGCTCTAGTCCTTTATACTAGAAATCGCAGATGTAGTCTCTTGTAATAATGAATTTCTGTTTCTATTAAGCCCCATTCCTATATTTAACTAATGGAAAAATTGTTTACATACTTTGTTAGTTCTTAAATATTCGTTGCCGCTGTTATATTTTAATTAATAATTAATTAAAATATTCCTATAACTCCTAATTTATTTCTGTACTTGAAAATACAGATATAATTTCCAACAGGGCCTCAAACTGATTTATAATTGTCCAGAGTAAATACAATCCTAGAAATGCATTCCAACAAGATTCAAACGGATTTCAAACTAATTTTTTAAATTAATTAAAAAACTAATGGGATTGTATCCACACGCGTTGGTCTAGTGGCTAGCGCGCTGGCCTTTCGTGCGAGAATTCAGGGTTCGATTCCTGTGAGGACAAAGTCGGTATTGGGCCAGCATCGTGATAAGCAGTTAGTAGCGCCCATGCAGCGAAGGCCAGAACTAAACGGCGGGAAGTGGGGCGTGCTTACCTACCACACGCCCTCCTAATCAAATGGCCGTCTAGCAAGCCTTGGCTCTTCATTGGCTGTTGCGCCATAGGGTTTTTTTAATGGGATTGTAGAGCTCGATATTCCTACAATCCTGATGTGTGAATAACCATAAAATAGAGAGGAGAAACCACCCTTTGATAGCATTTCTAGTAAATATTGTTAATGTTCATTTTCTTCTGTGAGCAAGTCTCATGGCCACTGATGTTTCAGGCGTCGGGGAGGATTGTCAGGAAGGGTTCGGCACGAAAGATGACGGCCAAGAAGATTATGATGAAAAGATACGGATATATGGAATTTTATTATAAAGGGTTTTGATAATCTTTTACGAGTGTAAGTCCAGGTCGGTATGGATTGTTTTGTTGGATACATAGACAATGGTTCTAAGGATTTTGGAGTTCAGGGCTTGGATACGTTGTAGATTGGAACGCTTAGTTGAGCCCACAGTTCTATTCCGTATGCCCAAATAGGTTTTAAGTTGACTATGTAGATGAGTCTTTGTTTTGTAGTGTGAGTTTCGATCTGGTGTCCAGAAGTCTTTTGAGTAGTATCTTAAGTTCTTTTCTTTTTGAGTCGTGTGTGTGGATTCCATGTAAACCTTTTGTCAATGTAAAGCCCAAGATACACTAGCATCAAGTAAAGGGATACTGTTTTAGTACATCGGAGGAGAGATAATGTGTGGAAGGATGAATGTGACATGTTGACATTTGATTACATTTATTTGAATGTCCAAGTTTTGTACCATGTTTCAAGGGATGGTAGATAGTTCTGTAGATGTCGGACAGTTCTACAGATATCTACTGTCGGGCAGATGGAGAGCATCTCGAAATGTATAGTGTCCCCACCCAGTTGCTGAACTTGTTTTGAACCTAAGGGCTTCTTCAAGTTCAGACAACGTAAAAGGTATATTATAAACATGTTCATCAACGGTACTAAATTTTAATGGGACCTCACGATTTTTTTTTTTTTGGAAGCTAGGAACCACTGTCATAATTCTTTGAGGTACCCGCTTTTTTAAAATGATTTGCTAAAATTTCTGCTACAACAATCGGAGCAGTTTCAGTATCTCCATTATCCAAACTAATATTCATAAGAATATGGTGGATTTTAGAACCAGTTATGGTATTTATTTAATTCCAGACTTCTGATAAGGGGGGTCTGATTTAATTGAGAAGACATAGGACCTCCATTCCTTTCAATAGAGACGAGCTCTGGCTCGGGCTTTTTTGAATTTTATTAGATTTTCCATGGTAAGGTTCCTAAGAAATTCATTAATGATTTATTTTGAAAACTGATTAACGGAATTCCACCAGATGTAAATCGTTTTCCAAGAACTCCGCTACTCTTAGGAATAGCGGTTCATGCAGCAGCAATTATTGATTGCGTTTATAGATTGTTGAGTGATGGATCAGTTTCCTGAGGCGGTCTAACAATATTTTGTTAAAATAGTTGAATAGTTAAGTCAATGACATAATGAGTTGAAATAGTAACAATAAACGTTATAGTATTTTGTAGAAATAGCTTTCTGTAAAAGCCATTTTCGAGGGACGGATGATACAGTTTTCATTCGGTCGCTGCTTATCACGATTGGGAAGTGCTCATTATTATAAAGATCATCCAGAATATCGCATGATGCTAATTATTACTAATACTAGAGCTAATTATTCATCAGAGTTAATAATTTAATTTATTATGTACTGCAATTTTTAAAAAGTTACTAAGCTGTTGGCTGTACGGCTAAACGGCTCTGCAAGCAATGGGGTAGCGGTTTTTATATAGAATAGAAGGAAAATCACCATGTGAATCCGTCATCCCGAGATGACATCATTATCAGTAATTATCTGCTAAGGTACTCTAATCAATAGAAATCAATAGAAGAAGGTTTGATGTTGGTATTTAGTTAATAAAGGTAGTTATTATCGAGGGCGGGTTACCAAAATAACGCTATCCAAAGTGTTTTGGACTCATATAACTACCCCAAAGAAATATAACAACAAGTCCGACCTACAATAAAATTGAGAGTCA
>JAAEAF010013625.1:0-96422 GCA_011037195.1 Triatoma infestans
TTATTTATTTATTTACATTAACGGGCAACATAACCCTTTTATAAATTATTATACAAACAGCACTGATGTATAACATAAATAATTGCTTACACGAAATACAACTAAACAACCATAATACATCTATTATAAACTACAAATAAGCAAAAACATGCAAAAAAATACTTTAAGAATATTACACAGGTAACAAAAGGGTAGAAACACCGAATCGAAACAAAACAAAATAAAATAAAATCATGATAATCCAATTATATCTCTAATCATTTTATCTGATGTATTGAATAAGTCAATGTTAAAGAGATTAGCATGTCTTAAAATTCTTAAAAGTGGTGAATGATATAAATAATTGGTTTGTGCAAAGTTTATTGAAAATAGATTATTGTGTCTGGTCTGAATAGAAGGTATGTTGAAATAAATTTCATTTACAAGATATGGACAGTCTATAAAGTTATTTAGAAGTTTGTACAAAAATAATATATCATTAATTATACGTCTGTTTTCTAATGAAGAAATTAAAAACCTACCATAAATTTCATTGTAAGGAATGTTATTGTAGTCATAGCCTAAACGTACACCAATCGTCCTTATTAATCTTTTCTGAATGTTCTCTAATCTGTTGATATAACATTTCTGATATGGAGACCAGATAATAGAGTTGTATTCTAGAATGGGGCGTACAATGGAATTGAAAAGGGGTGACTATAACAGAAACATCATAAAAATCTCTAGTAGTTCTAGAAATAAAACCTAGTAACTTAGAAGCTTTCTTACAAACGTGTTCAAAATGGATTTGAAAGGTTAAATTTGGATTCATGATAATACCAAGATCTTTAATATAAGTACGTCTATGGAGTAAATGATCTGCCAACTTATAATCAAATAAAACTGGAGAATATTTACGATGGAAAGTGATAACGCAACATTTCATTAAATTGAGGAGCATACCGTTGTCGTTACACCAATTAAAAAGAGCATGTAGTGAACTCTGGAGAATTGTACAATCATTCACTGAACTAATAGGGAAAAATATTTTTAGATCATCGGCATATAACAAAAACTTAACCTGAAGAAGTTGAGATTTGATGTCATTTATATACAAATTAAAAAGAAGAGGACCTAAATGGGACCCTTGTGGGACACCGGAAGGAATTAAAACTTCCTTAGAAAAGGAATTTTGTATTTTTACTACCTGTCTTCGGTTAATCAAATAACTTGTAAACCATGATAATAACGGATCCCTGAATCCGTAACCTCTCAATTTGGCAATAAGATTAAGATGGTTTACTTTATCAAATGCTTTACTGAAGTCGGTGTAAATGACATCCATTTGTTTACCAGCTTTAAGAGAATCTAAGTCATTATTTTGAAAGTTTAACAGATTAGTAAGAGTAGACCTACCTTGTAGAAAACCATGCTGTTCAGGAATGAAAATGTTTTTTAATAAAAATCTAAGTTTATCGATTAACAAAGATTCAAATACTTTAGCTAATGTCGACTGAATAGTAATAGGCCTATAGTTAGTTATATCAGTTTTATCACCATCTTTGAAAATGGGTACAATAAAACTGAGTTTTAGACAATCAGGATAGATTCCACGAGAAAGTGATAAGTTAAACATATGTGTAATTGGAGAAGCTAAGACCACAGCGCAAAATTTCAATACGGAGGCTGGTATACTATCAGGACCTACACCTTTATTAATGTCCAGAGAATTTAGCTTTTTAAAGACATCATCAACTGTAATGATAGATAATGAATTAGTATAATAAAAGAAAATTGATTAAGTAAATTCAAGAAAACAACAAAAATATTGCACATATCATTTTGACATATTTTGGTCGTTCTATGCCTAGACTAAGCGATAAATTTGTTTATTGTAAAAATTGGTAGACATATAATAAAACGACATTTTAGAAAAAGTTACAAAATTTTAAGATCTTACTTCGAAACAGAAAAAAAAGTTATTGCACTTTATATAAGTAAAATGTATTGAAATGACATATGTAGTGAAATCCGAATCGTCAAAGATCTATCAACGATTCGAAGAGCGAAGAAGCACATTAAATGAATCAAATTTAGTTACTCCCCACCAAGGCCAGATTCATATAAGTATAGCGACAGCAGTACAGTTCAGGACAGTTTTTACGACCAGTTAACAACTAGTCAGCAACCTTCAACTACCTTCTTATTACTCAGCCAGTCTGTCTCTTTATATTTCTCTCGCTACCTAACTTCTATTTTACTGTAAAATCCTTGCAGTTTGTGTGTTCTATTCATTATACAGTGTTCATCATATCGTCTAGTTCATCATTTCTCTAAAATCCACTCTCCCTAATTCTCTCTCCTTCTCACATCTATTATACACATCACATATGGCCGTTCTAATGTTTAAGGGCAAACGCAAACGCATGGTTAAGATTGGATTGCCGTTCCTACATTCAAAACATTTCTGAAAATTCAAACTTTTAAACCAATATTTTTATAATTAATTATCTCTAATAAAAATTCAAATTTACTCATTCGGTAGGTAGTCTCCATGAACAATTAGATGTTATTTACGGTTCTCTTACTGCTGCTATTTCGAAATTGAATTATTACCGGAAATACATATTTAGGGACTCCTTAGTATGGAATAGTCTAAAATGTGGCAATGTGAACCAAAATATCTAAAAAACGAAAAATCAGAAGAAGCTCAAGATATTGATATTTCGTTTAGGTGCCAACCCCCAGCGCATTTTGAAGATTTCGATTGTTTTATTAGTTCAATCCTTCAATCCCCAGACTTCCCCCTCCCCCCTTTGTAACAACCAACAAAGCGATGATACATTACACTTTCCAGTCAGCTGCCCAATACTCAAAAATACATGTAGAGAAAACATTATATTTCAAATTATTCGAATTTAAATGATTCTGCTTACCAATCGAAAAACTATAGTCTCACTCAATTATTTCCATTTCACAATTAAAAAATATTTATTTTTTTGTAATAAGTTCTCTAAAAATGGTTGAATCCTTAATATTCATTCTACTTTACTACTAATAAGTATATATTCAGCATGTTTAATTTAGTACCATATAATATGTATGTACCTTTAAATTAGTTGATCATTATAGTATACCTGTTTTCCTCGTTTTTATTATTTTTCTAAAATACTTTTCTTTTTCTGAATTCATTCAATACTGATCATAACTATTATAGTGTAATGTCTTATTGTTATTATTAATCAGTAGGGAGATACTATGGAGAATTTTTAATTTCATTTGTGCTAGTAAACGTGAATTTTTTTATTTTTTATTTACCTAACTTTCTATGTTTATAATGTATAATAGTCATACCATATTTGTAATTGTATTGTACATACAACAACTCCTGCTACAATCTGTACGATTATAAGCGAATAAATAAATACAAAAATAATTAAAAAATAGGTTTTTCATTTTCTCAAAACTTTTTCTCTCTTTAAACTTCTTTAAGCAGATATATTCTTATCATTTTTATTTGACGATATTTCGAAGAAAGTTTGCAAGTTTTGTGTAGTATAGCCTTTTTAAGCTGCCGTTGCTAAAAGCATGAGACCAAGAGAACTGTCAGATAAACAAGTATAATCCCTACCATCCCTTACTTTAAAATTCTGGCAGAAAAAAAAGTACCATTGTTGGTGGAACAATTGTGTGCTCTGTCGCAATTCATTGCATACTTAGAGTGAGCTGAATTACTACCCGTATTTCATTTTGATTTGGATCACGCTACAAAAATGCTCGCAGTATATCCTCACTGATTTTTATACTTATGATAATCAGCTCCCCAATTCCATAAAAAACAGACAGTTCCTTGATAAATTACATTCCAAATTCCCGAATGCATGTTATTTCTACACTGATGGCTCCAAAGATCCTAACGGAGTTTGGTTGCTCAATATACAATTCTAAAAATAACACTAGCGAAATGCACAAACTATAAAAAACTGTTTCAGTCTATACTGCAGAATTGTTAGCAATCAAGAAATGTCTAGTTAGTACGTACATTAAATGAGAAAATTACAATAGTACTTTCGGACAGTAGAAGCGTCCTCAGCAAATTAAAAAATCCTGGTAAAAACCCTTTCTTGACTATTCTGCACACAATAAACATAATGAATAATATTCTGAACTCCGTATATTTAATATGGGTTAAAGGCCATACTGGTTTGAAGGGGAATGAGATCGCTGACAGTGTAGCTAAACAGGCCATCACTTTACCCGACACAAATTTGAAAACATTGCTACCGTCTGATATAAAGACCTACATAAAATCTAGATTTTACTTAGAATGGAATAAAATATATAGGGATTCTAAAAAAAAAATCAAAGGATCCATTCTACACGGCCTTACAACCAGATGTCCCCAAAAAAGCCATGGTTCTATCAACACAATGAGAATAGAAGCTTATACACCACAATTTGTAGGTTACGTTTTAACCACAACTATTCTCCTCACTATTTGGCTCGTATTGGTATCACACTAGAACCCAATGTTCCTGTTCTTCGCCGGATTTACCTGACGCCAATCATATAATACTGGCTTATAACAAATACACACAAGAAAGAGATAAGTTGTGGGACATTGTAATCGCTGCTAATTGTCCGCTTCCAGCCAATCTACACACAGCTCTCAAACAGCAAGATTTCGACCTATATAATTTCATTAAAGTAAACAATATTAAACTATAAACCTACAATAGATTTGAAAAACGATCATTTTAGGTTAATAAATTGATAATTAAAAATATATAAATATACCTGGCTGTTAGGGTAACAAGCACGAGGCCAAAAAAAATAAATCCCTACCATCATTATTTATATTTAATACAATCCCCAACTACACATATAATTGAACATTCTAAGTTTGAAGAAAATTTATGAATTTCAATTGTTATAATATTGCATTCATGAAATTTGTATCACACCAGATTTTTTTAACTTTATGAAGTTCTGACAATAATATCACTAGAAAGGTTTAAGAAAATCTTTGTATATTTTATATATACAGTATTTTTAATTTAATAACTGACCTTTTTTAAAAAAAAATGTTTATTGTTTCAAGAAAGAGATGTTTGTACTATACAAAATTAAAATAAGGAATGAATTATATTTCTCTCTCACTCTGGAGAAATAAATCATAAAATGTAATAATGAAATAAGTGTAATAAACGACGGTAACTGGGTAGCAAGTAAATAATATTTAGACAATAATTATTATAATACAACTTATTATATTATTATAATATACATTAAATTTTTACAAATGATGCCATACAATTTGTTCAGTTAAGTTAAATAAAGTTTTGTCTTTTTGTTTTGTTTCTTTTTTTACTTTCACTAGATATAAGAACCAGTAATCAATGTAATTTGCATTTTAATGAATTTTCAAGTGGCCCGCATATATATATACACTTTTGCTTTAATTAACAACAATAAATTTAGTTATTCTCCAGTTAATCTAAAATGAATCTAAAGAAAAATCTGTTTGCAATTATTATAGTTGATTATATTTACACTTAATTTTTTTGCGTTTCAAATTTTTTCTTAGATAAATATTAAAAATAGTGTTAGTATAAAAATTTTTGTTTGCTCTAATCATTATATTTATTTTCTCTTTGAAAAAGTAAATTTTAATAAATAAAATACTGGTACTATTTTTTGTTAAAGTTGGTGTGAAACAATACGATTTGCTCGTACTGCAGTTTACATGGTTATGAATAACAAATTCCCTACAAATTAATAATTCTTAATAGATGTTTAATTGTCTTCAAAGTAATATCAATGGAAGAATCTAAATTTAATAAAACCAACTTTTTTTTTTTTTTTTGTTTTTTAGCAAAGTCTAATCTCGAAACTCGTTAAATGAACTTTTTTGGAAAATATTTCCAAGAAAAGTGAGTGAGGTCTGATTTGTAATTAGTAGGTATAACAAATATAATAAAATCCATCAGTGTTTTGTATGAAGAAAAATTGCAGAAAACTGTAAAGATTGTTCAATAAAAGATGCTGTAGTGGAAGAAAGAAATGAAAGAAAATAATAGTTTTGAAAAATAGAATATTTTAGAGTTTGAAAAATAGATTTTGTTAATATTTTAAATGTATCTTGTGCAATGAAAAGAGTGACGTACTGTAATTTAAGGGTCATTGCTATTAGGGAAACAAAGGCACAAGAACCGTTAAATTAATACAATGCCACTTGCCAACTGTTTTGTAAGAGAAGGCATTCCTTCAGAACAGTCTGCATTCTGCTTTCAAAGCCAGACCACTTGCTTCAGGAAACGCTTCTTAAACTCAGTGCCAGTGGTAGAAATTTGCCTTATTATAGATAACATCCGATTTATTAAGATATATGGGATATGTAAATACTTAAATTTGCTTAAAGAATAATATATTTATTTTAAAAACAGTGGTGCTCTCTTGATTATTTCTAATACTTCTCTCTTAAACATATATACTTACAAGCCCCTTTTACTAACCGCTTACGCCACACAAGCTACCACTCCAACAACACCCTCACCAATTACATTTCATGCACTGCCTAATTTTCATAACATATTTAATTCTAATTAATGTTATTTAGATGATAGTATTTTAAAGGAAAAACATTACCCCACCACTATCCCGAAACCCTCTACATGAAATATTCCCAGAGAAATATTACAAAATAAAAGTTGTAGCGTATGTGTGGTTGATATAGTACAATAGATTTAATCCTTTTAAAAAATATAACAGATTATACAGGGCTTTTAACAAAGGTTCAAACTATTCAAAGGGCTCAAACTATCAGTTTGTCAATGTCAATTTAGGATATTGTCAGTTACTGAATAGTGGTGAGGGCAGGTACTGATGAAACTGTCAGTAACAAGTAAATTGTAATAGTTGTAGGAGGAGATGTTGGTTGTGGATGTTGATAGATAAATAACACCTCAATATCGGTATAAGATATATATAATTGATATATATGTATATTACTGACTACCAAGGACTGTATACTTTACACTACAAGAACTGAACAGACAGACTGACGTGGCTAAACGATATGTACAATTGAAGTCTAAGACTATGAACAGAATGTCCTTTTTTGACTCTGTCTCTCGTATATATATATATCCACCTGGCCTCTCTTCTCCTCTCTCTCGAGAGGGGCTCTTTCTCTCTGATGCGTGGTGGGGGTTCACTACCCCTACATAATGATGTACTTTTGGGATTTCAAAAGTATTCCATCAATATTGTGGGCGTGGTCAGTATACTGATGAAATACTGATAATAAGAGGGATGTATTGACAGTATCTTATTAGTATAGTGCACGGAGCCATGGCGGAAGCATCTCCTCAAATGAATTTAATAATGAAGAAATTTAGGAAGTCGAGAAATAAGAAAGAGAACTAATGATAGAATTAATTCATACTTATCGCGATTTACCAGAGTTGTGGAACTCTTCATTAAAGGCCTATAGTGACGGGGATATAAAGAAAGGCTGCATATTATAAAGTTGTGCAAAGTTTATAATCAAATTAATAAAAATTGATTATAAATAAGAATTGATGATTTAAAAAAAAAAAAATGTATCTATGAGGAGCAATTTCAGGAAGGAATTGAAAAAAATTAAGGATTCCATCAGATCGGATGCTGATACTGAAGGTATACGTGCCGACTTCATGGATGTATGAGGAATTGAAACTTTTTCTGATTGTGAGACCCCGGATCGCAGCAAAAGCACGGTTGTTGTAGAAATTCGTCGAACGTCTCACTATTCTGCGGAAGTAATTGCGGGAATTGCTAGGGTCACTTCCTTTAACATAATTTAATAGGTTCAAATGGCCAAATTCATTTCGTTATAAACAACCATTCTTTCATCCAACGCCTTTTTTTGTTGTTTTTAAATTTTAAATTTGCCAAAATAATTGCAAGACAAATTTTTTCTTTATTATTCATTACAAACACGATCTTTTCACTTTGACTGAAAACTGACCCACACCAAATCGAGGCAACAAAGTGACTGAGTACTGATATAATAACTGAACAAATACATAGTGTGAGGGTAAACAGTCGAAATACTGTCAATATCCCATCAGTACAGATACTGTCAGTATTACTGATAGTCTGAGCCATACTGGATTCAGATCATAATCCAGTTATCTTTAAACTACTAGGAAAAGCCGCAACAATTTCCCCGGTATATAAACTCGATTTTGGTAAAGCCAACTGGCTGCTGTTTAAAGAAATAATAAATAAAAATTTAGAAAGTGCCAAGCCAAATATAAAAAATACTACTGATCTGGAAAACGCCATAACTTATTTAACAAAAGTAAGGAAATCAGGCAAGTTATCAAGCTATACCAGCTAGCGTAATAACTAATAACAAATAAAACAACATACTCTCTTCCATTTAAAGCAAAGTTTCTAATAAAACTTAAAAACTATATACGCAGAACTTATCAAAAATCTAGAACACCCAATTTAAAATCTATTTTTAATTATTTAAACATCAAAGTAAAAGAAGAACTTAATAAAATCAGAAACAACAACTTCACTAAACACGTACAAACACTGGCTCGCTGTGGACAACTGTTAGAAGACTAAAAAACTAGTACAGACAAATTCCTCCACTTCTAGTTAACATCAATACATTTATAGTGATAAGGCCAGTATTTTTGCATAATACTTTGAAGACGTAAGTAAACAAAACACTGATTTAGGTACAATTGGATGTTCAAACTTTATCACCCCATCAGTTAAAATTAATGATCAAATCCTTAAAAAACAGAAAAGACTCTGGTCCCGATAAAATAAATAATGAAATACTGAAAAACCTACCAAGTATATCAAGTATATCTCACCTACTTAATAAATAATATAATAACATTATAGTACTTCCCAAAACAATGGAAACATGTAATAGTGTAGCCGAAACCCGGAAAAGACCACACTAAACCAATTAATTACCGACCAATCAGCCTTCTAAATTCATTCGGTAAAGTTGCCAAAAAATTATACTAAAATCAATAAATCAACATTTAATTAAAAAACAGGTATTAATTAATGAACAATTCAGTTTTATATCAAACCCTGAACAACAGCCCAATTGACTAAACTGACCGATCATCTGACTAACAATTTCAACAATAAAAAACACACCGTCATAGAGAAAGCATTCCATACTGTCTGGCATAACGGCCTGATTTACAAGCTAATATTTTACAGTTTTCCAGTTTTCTTAATAAAATTAATATATTCTTATCTACATAATAGATCATTCAAAGTTCAAATAGGTAACGATAGTTCTCAGCGTAGATACCTCTCTGCAGGCGTCCCTCAGGGCTCAGTAATTTCTCCGACATTGTTCGCGATTTTTATAAACGATATTCCGCAAAAAGAGGGCATTAGCCTAAATGTTATTTGCTGACGGTACAGCTATTTACGCTTCATCGTGGCGAATAGACACAATAGTAAATAGACTAAAATAAAATGTTAATAGAATATATAAATATTTCCATCGTTGGAAAATAAACGATAACGAGAATAAACTCAAAGTATTTTATTCACCAAAAGGAGGCCGATATCACAACATATATTGAAAATTAATATCACTATATAGACTGGCCCACAAATGCAAAGTATCTTGGTTTGGTGATAGACAGATCTTTAACGTTTACTCAGCATATGAATACCATTTGTAACAAATGTAAAGGTTTAATAGTCTCACTTTTCCCACTTTTAAATAGGCATTCCATGCTGAGTACAAATAATAAAATCTTATTATACATAGTAGTTGTAAGACCTGTCTTAACTTACGCCGCTGCAGCGTGGAACATTACATGTCCAACCAATATGCTAAAACTTCAAAGAATCCAAAACAAGTTTCTGAGATTCGCTACAGATTCTCCTAGGTACTAGAGATTGTGAATTTACCGACTTTTTCATTTACCGGTAATTTGGTAAATGAAAATTAAAATACTAGTTTACCAGTAAATTACCGGTAAATTTTTTTTTTAGAATAATACGTTTTTTTTGTCAATTTATCACTTAACCGGTAAATCGGTAAACCGGTATACAATCCCTATTAGGTACACACCGATAATGTTCCCTCCACGAACAGACTGGTTTACCAATACATTAAGGATGTCATAAAACAAGCGACAGAAAGATTTTTCTTAAATTCAGAAATAAGTATCAATGATTTAATTAAAAATATAGGTGTGTATAATGTAAATATTCATTACAAACATAAAAGAATTAAGTATATCTTAAGTAGCTAAGTTTTTATCTAAAATTCTCTTTTAATCTTATTTTGTATTAGGTTTTTTGTTCGTCCTTCTCCTAATATTGGTATAGCCCTGCTTACTCTTTTATTTTGAATCTCAGTTAGAGTTATAGATCCTTTTCTGGCACTCTAATTTATTGTAAATAAGGAAAAAAAAATCGTTGCAGCCATTTTCTAAAAAATTGCAAAGAACAAAAAAAAGTGGTAGTAAAGTGGTACTTCCGGCAAAAAAATTTTGATAGATATCTTTCTGTCGGATCCCACGGTGATACCCAAGGGAATGTTTAAGATTTTTCGTATTTTGGTATTCATACAGACCATTTTCTAAAAACCACTTTGCTTTACTTAGGTGACTTCGTAACGTGGTATACATTCGAAAATAGATATCGAAAATTTGCTACGATTGCAATACTTACTGTCACAGGAATAAGTCAAACTAAAAATATTTTAGTTTCACAAAATGAACAATTCATTCTTCTTAATTAGTATCCTGAAGATTATTAGGGCTGCTCCTTAGAGAACAATTGTATTTATCATATCTTTAAACTCTTGAGATGCCAGTAAACATTCTTTTATCGTTGTAGATTTAAGAGAATTCATTGTTGTTAGAGGAAGTATAACTGTTTTCATACCTGAAAGAGAGTTTTTCTACTTTCTTTTATACTGTTAGAAAGTTTTAGGATCGTCGAACTTTCGAAATATGATTTCACCAGAAACGAATAATGTTCAGTAGTTAAGAAGCTAATTGAGTACGATTAATAATGGTTTAGCGAATGGTCTCTCTCTTTGAGTATGTGGGTATTTGTTTGTGAGTGTGGGTGTGATGTTGCACACAGAAACATAAAGTTGAAGTCAATTCACTAAACGAACTTGATAGCCTTACTCTGACGGTGAATGAGAATCCGAAACCGATCACAAACAACGAAAATAACTATGCTCCAAGATATGTGCTAGAAATTGGATATAATTTCAAGAGAATAGAAGTAGTTAAATTGTTTTTGAGAGATAGATTTGTTGGGTGACAGCAGCTAGATTAATGTTGTGGTACGGATAGGCTGTTAAGGAAATTGCAGACGATTAGAGAAAGTCAGTGGCAGTAGATGGGAGACCGTAGTGTTGCAAGGAGTTTCTAATTAAGATTGCCGCCCCCATCGTGGGCTATGTCATCAGGATGATCGATCCTATATGTTTCTATGATGTAAAATAGAGATGATGTAAAAGTGAGATCTACTTGTGAAGTGCGTTTCGGTAAAATAAGGCTATATCTATAGGTTTATCATGTAATAAAGCATTTCGTGCGTTCCTAAGGGTGTTCAACCCGTTATCATTTCAAAGAAGGATAATTAAGAAATGTTAGGTTGGAGGAGTCATGGCTTAAGGAGAGGGTAATAAGAGTATTAAAGAGACTGACAAGAGAAGTAAAACCTGACTCAAAATCTTTGGAAAAAAGGATTTAATGCTATGGTTATGTCCGAATATGTGGCTGGTTGATTAGAAGGATGAGCAGGAAGTAGCTTCGCGATTTCAGAGAAAGAAAGCCCTATAGTGGATATTTGTTAGGCATTTGGCTGTTGTTGTCGTGAGGAGACTTGAGGAGGTTGTGCTCTAAAAGTTGCTCCTAGACCTTGGGCACATTCTCATTCACGGCGGACTCTTTATAACTCTCTATGAATTTTACACTCGCGGTGTGCTTACTTAATATCAGGAGTTTTGCTGCAGTTTTTTCCGAAATGAGGCCCTGCGCATTTGACGCAACTCGGAGAGATGTGGCAGTAGGTTTGGGTGTGCCCTTAGTGTTTCCACCTCTTGCAGTGGACAGTTTTCTGTTTTGTAGGTTCCTCTACCTGTACGGTTGTGTTTAACTACTTGGTGAACTTAAAAATGTTTTTATTATTGTTGTTTGGTTTGAAGTCGTCAAAGAAAAGCGGAAGAGGAATCTTTATATTATATTGTAGAGTGACGGACATTGGTTATTATTATATGATTATTATGTTATTCAGTTACATTTCGTACATTATATCCTTCAGTTGTAATCCTTTAATCTCTTGTGGATGAAGGGAGTGGTGAAAATTGGCAGGCCAACTCTAAAGCCTTTGTCTTTTTTTAACTGATCTCTTTGGCATTCTATATGTTTCATTTAATAACGAAAGTTGTCCTGTTCGCATTTGATACCAAAATGTTATCTGATTGTACCTTACATGTGTGAACTCTGTGAACCACCAGGTGGCGGTTTGTGTTCAAGGGTAGCTGGATCACAGATCTCTGGCAAAATACTAAATTGATTAAGTGTCGTGAAGTTTGACTTATACTGTACTTCTGGTTGTTGGATGTAATAGCAAATGCTGTTGCCGTTAAATTGATTATTTGAGACTCTGTAATAGATTGTTGTTATGGAGAAAGCTGAGAGAGTGCAGGATTTGCATTTTTTTTGCAGGTTAGCGGAGTTGAAGTGGCCACAACAATCCTTTTATTTCAGTTTTTTTTTTTCCTTTAATCAGGGTATAGTTAGCCAATTCTGTTTGTTCACTGAAGACGTTGTTGACTCAACTCCAGAGGTAGATCTCGCCTGCTATGTCGGTCTCGCTGAGACCCATGTCTAAGTAAAATTTTTGAAAGCCTCTATATAATTTTAATTAATATATACATAAGACAATTGTATGATAAAAGCAAGAGTGAAATATGCTTCAATTTTCGTTTAGTACGATGTTTGCTTTGCTTTTCGTTTAGTAGAAAGTTTAATTCCACACAAAAATGTTACAATTACATAATACGTTGAAATCGTTTAATTCACTAACAATGTTACATAACTCCGTTTAAATTTCGTTTACAACCACAAGATACAAATCTACCATGTGCATGAAAAACAGCAGTTAAATAATTATTTCATGAAATAAGTCTCCCACTTTTAATACTAGAGCGCTGCATTTGTCGCAAAAGTCGTTTTACCTTTGGCTGTTAGAGTGCTCTACTTTTAGCAGAATACCATCCAACAATAATAATTAAAATGTAAAAGGCTCTCTTTTGCTTAAGTATAAATATACAATTGTAGGTGTACTTATGTATATGTAGTAATTTTATAAAATTCAGAAATGTAAAATTTATATTTACCTTGCTTGCACGTGATAAACCGCAAGCAGTTTCTCTCTTCTTAATTACTAATGTAAAATAATCTTTTTTTTAAAACTAGGTAATGATTTTTTAGATACAATAATGTAAAAGTAAAGTAAAAAGCACATTTGGATAAAAAAAGAAGAAACAAACCGTCTAATAATCTAAATTATAAAGACAGTAAAAGAAAACTAGGAGTAAGAGAAAGTAAAACTTATTTTAAACAACTAATTATGATTAAAGTATAAACATATCCGACGAGAAACTTGTGTGAATTCTCTGAACAAAACGAATTCCTTGTCTATCTTTGTACATTTGACCTAAATCACTTGTATCAGTCCTAACAATTAAATTGAACACAAATTTGATTTAAAATATGCACAAAATAAGTGATAGAAAATATCAAAGCTCTAGTCCTTTATACTAGAAATCGCAGATGTAGTCTCTTGTAATAATGAATTTCTGTTTCTATTAAGCCCCATTCCTATATTTAACTAATGGAAAAATTGTTTACATACTTTGTTAGTTCTTAAATATTCGTTGCCGCTGTTATATTTTAATTAATAATTAATTAAAATATTCCTATAACTCCTAATTTATTTCTGTACTTGAAAATACAGATATAATTTCCAACAGGGCCTCAAACTGATTTATAATTGTCCAGAGTAAATACAATCCTAGAAATGCATTCCAACAAGATTCAAACGGATTTCAAACTAATTTTTTAAATTAATTAAAAAACTAATGGGATTGTATCCACACGCGTTGGTCTAGTGGCTAGCGCGCTGGCCTTTCGTGCGAGAATTCAGGGTTCGATTCCTGTGAGGACAAAGTCGGTATTGGGCCAGCATCGTGATAAGCAGTTAGTAGCGCCCATGCAGCGAAGGCCAGAACTAAACGGCGGGAAGTGGGGCGTGCTTACCTACCACACGCCCTCCTAATCAAATGGCCGTCTAGCAAGCCTTGGCTCTTCATTGGCTGTTGCGCCATAGGGTTTTTTTAATGGGATTGTAGAGCTCGATATTCCTACAATCCTGATGTGTGAATAACCATAAAATAGAGAGGAGAAACCACCCTTTGATAGCATTTCTAGTAAATATTGTTAATGTTCATTTTCTTCTGTGAGCAAGTCTCATGGCCACTGATGTTTCAGGCGTCGGGGAGGATTGTCAGGAAGGGTTCGGCACGAAAGATGACGGCCAAGAAGATTATGATGAAAAGATACGGATATATGGAATTTTATTATAAAGGGTTTTGATAATCTTTTACGAGTGTAAGTCCAGGTCGGTATGGATTGTTTTGTTGGATACATAGACAATGGTTCTAAGGATTTTGGAGTTCAGGGCTTGGATACGTTGTAGATTGGAACGCTTAGTTGAGCCCACAGTTCTATTCCGTATGCCCAAATAGGTTTTAAGTTGACTATGTAGATGAGTCTTTGTTTTGTAGTGTGAGTTTCGATCTGGTGTCCAGAAGTCTTTTGAGTAGTATCTTAAGTTCTTTTCTTTTTGAGTCGTGTGTGTGGATTCCATGTAAACCTTTTGTCAATGTAAAGCCCAAGATACACTAGCATCAAGTAAAGGGATACTGTTTTAGTACATCGGAGGAGAGATAATGTGTGGAAGGATGAATGTGACATGTTGACATTTGATTACATTTATTTGAATGTCCAAGTTTTGTACCATGTTTCAAGGGATGGTAGATAGTTCTGTAGATGTCGGACAGTTCTACAGATATCTACTGTCGGGCAGATGGAGAGCATCTCGAAATGTATAGTGTCCCCACCCAGTTGCTGAACTTGTTTTGAACCTAAGGGCTTCTTCAAGTTCAGACAACGTAAAAGGTATATTATAAACATGTTCATCAACGGTACTAAATTTTAATGGGACCTCACGATTTTTTTTTTTTTGGAAGCTAGGAACCACTGTCATAATTCTTTGAGGTACCCGCTTTTTTAAAATGATTTGCTAAAATTTCTGCTACAACAATCGGAGCAGTTTCAGTATCTCCATTATCCAAACTAATATTCATAAGAATATGGTGGATTTTAGAACCAGTTATGGTATTTATTTAATTCCAGACTTCTGATAAGGGGGGTCTGATTTAATTGAGAAGACATAGGACCTCCATTCCTTTCAATAGAGACGAGCTCTGGCTCGGGCTTTTTTGAATTTTATTAGATTTTCCATGGTAAGGTTCCTAAGAAATTCATTAATGATTTATTTTGAAAACTGATTAACGGAATTCCACCAGATGTAAATCGTTTTCCAAGAACTCCGCTACTCTTAGGAATAGCGGTTCATGCAGCAGCAATTATTGATTGCGTTTATAGATTGTTGAGTGATGGATCAGTTTCCTGAGGCGGTCTAACAATATTTTGTTAAAATAGTTGAATAGTTAAGTCAATGACATAATGAGTTGAAATAGTAACAATAAACGTTATAGTATTTTGTAGAAATAGCTTTCTGTAAAAGCCATTTTCGAGGGACGGATGATACAGTTTTCATTCGGTCGCTGCTTATCACGATTGGGAAGTGCTCATTATTATAAAGATCATCCAGAATATCGCATGATGCTAATTATTACTAATACTAGAGCTAATTATTCATCAGAGTTAATAATTTAATTTATTATGTACTGCAATTTTTAAAAAGTTACTAAGCTGTTGGCTGTACGGCTAAACGGCTCTGCAAGCAATGGGGTAGCGGTTTTTATATAGAATAGAAGGAAAATCACCATGTGAATCCGTCATCCCGAGATGACATCATTATCAGTAATTATCTGCTAAGGTACTCTAATCAATAGAAATCAATAGAAGAAGGTTTGATGTTGGTATTTAGTTAATAAAGGTAGTTATTATCGAGGGCGGGTTACCAAAATAACGCTATCCAAAGTGTTTTGGACTCATATAACTACCCCAAAGAAATATAACAACAAGTCCGACCTACAATAAAATTGAGAGTCAGGTCTAATTCACTTGAGATACAGAGCATTCCGAATTAATCGGACTTATAACCCGATAAATGGAAATAGCCTAAGCTCTTCATGGATATCCTGTTCCGAAAAAACGAAATCTAAGTAATCTGTAAGATGGATGGGTTTTTATTCTACTATCTCACAACTCTACAAATGAGTGAGATCCCCATTAAGTAATGGGAGATGTCTCCTTAATCCACAATGTCCAGTAAGTGAAGGATAGGTCTTGCTTCAAATGGAAGGAAATCATGCAGTACGGTATGCCTATCAAGCAATGATCTAGAGCATAAGACCCGATGAAGACCGAAAAAAATTTGGGAATAGGGAGTAATGGAAGCTTTTATGAAGAGAAACATGGTTTGGAGTATGAGAAAGAAATTAGTTATTCAGAATAGAAATGTGTATTAAGTAAGGGTCAAAAGACCTATGACTAAGAAAAAAATGTACTATACTTAGTCATGTAAGGTGTTATATAATTATTGTTTCTTGTACCTGAAAGAAATAACTGAATCTCTAAATAGTTGGCAAATGCTATCACTCACTGAGGCCTATTGTTTAACTGATGATTATTAGTGGACACAAGCTACCTAATCTGGCAAACAGCATGAATTTGTAATGAGATTTAGGTAGACGCATAATTGAACAGTTTTAGTTAGTGGAGTAATATGTGTCCAAACTCAAGTTTCCTTTACCCATGGATATATTCCGAACAGGTACGGGACATTTATAATCCCAGAAAGTGAAACAAAAAAAGGCCGACATAGAATAAAACATGGTGGAACCTTCTAGGCTAAAAGAGATCATTTATTGTGGTTTCCTTTCTGTGTTCTACAACGACAACTTCCAGGAATATCATTAATCTACTTATTTTCCAGCTAAAGAAATATTTCAAATAATAAATTGTCCATGAAACTATTTCCAGCTATAAATGTTCTTATCTATCAAAGAAAATTATTAGAAAATTAGTTACAATTATTTGTAGGCCCCAAATTTAAATTCAAAAGTAATTATACTAATAATTTTTGTTTTTGTAAAAGAATTTGCCTTAATTACCAAACAGTAACTATTTAGTAGTGGCTACGCACTCTTACAGTAGTAAGTTTAGTCATGCCCAATTTTGAAAATATACGTTCTTAGGTCCCCTGAGACAGAAAAATTAGATTTTAGAAAATCGTGTGTACGTGTACGTGTGTTTGTGAGTGTTTACTTTTTCATGGATGCTTTCTCCTTATATCTTTCCTTAAAGAAGTGTTTAGAAGTTGCCTCTAACATGAAAACACTTCTCATGTGTTCAGTGAATGAAGTTCTCAAAAAACGAAAATTCACTGGAACTTGACATTCATTTTTGGATGTCCTCAAGCAATACGATTGGAAGTTACCTGTCAACTTTCCTCAACCGGAAATAATATTTTGCTGAATGAATTTTTTACTTCTTTTTAGCAATTTTCTCGAAAATACTCCAACGATTTTCTTTTAACTTTCTTTTCTTTCTTTTAACTTCGTATGCCCATCACACAAATGTAACATTTTTCTAGGAAAGATAATTTTAAAAATGTTCTGTGAAAGAGATGAGAAGATTAGCTTCCCTCTCTATATTAGCCACTTCAAGATATTTGACTAATCTTTCACCTACATTAAGTTAATGAAAATTAAATATGTTGCTATAATTACGAGTTCGTTTGGTTCGATTGCAAATCGATTGATCGGAAGTGTGAATTTCCTGAACAATTTTTTACTTTCTCTTACTCCTAGTAATAGGAAGTATTGTAATCGTGTCAAATTTTCAATACCGAGTTTTCACCGGAAATATCCATTTTGAGGTCCCCTGGGTCTAAAAAAGCGGTTTTTAGCAAATGGTCTGTGTATGTGTCTGTGTGTATGTGAACAGCGTAGCTCAAAAACAAAAAACCGTAGAAAGTTGAAAGTTGATATTCCGTTTAGGTATCACCATGGCATCTGACAGTGGGTCATCTGTGAAAATTCCTCAACCGGAAGTACCACTTTACTTGTTTACTTTTTTGCGATTTTCTCAAAAATGGCTCTAACGATTTTCTTTAAACTTGGTACATACTACACATACAAAGAGCTACAACTTTTATTTGAAACATTTCTCTGGGAAAATTCATTTAAGGGCAGTTATGGGAGAGGGGTGGGGTTAGGTTTTCATCTAAAGTGCTCATTCAGTTTATTAGACAATTCTGCCATCTAAATAATGTTAATTAGAATTAAATATGTTGTTGAAATTTCAAGTTTGATAAAAATCGGATGACCGGAAGTGCGTTTGTATTAACACTTCACTAAATAATTTTTTCACTTTTTCGCGATTTTCTCAAAAATGGCTACGACGATTTTCTTGAAACTACATATATAAACTACAAATACAGAGAGCTACAACTTTTATTTAAAACATTTCTCTGAGAAAATTTATTTAAGTGCATATATGGAGGAGGGATGGGATTACAGCTTCTAGTTGATTATACAATTCAATCACCCAAACAAAATTAATTAGAAATATATAAATGGCTAAAATTCCGAGTTTCAGGAAAATTAGTAAACCGGAAGTGCGCTTTTACTAGACAGTTTTTTCAGTTTTTGACGAATTTCATTAAATTTGGTACACAAACTATAAAATTTGTCAATTATAATTTTGAGAACTCGAGTAAGAGAAAGTTGTGTGAGTGTTTCACACCAGATTTTTTTGTTTATATATCTACTATTTCTACTTTCTCTTACTCCAACTTAGAGCAATTATTGTGATCGTGTCAAATTTTCGAAAATAAGTTTTTACCGGAAATACACATCATGAGGTCCTCTGAATACGAAAAACTATTTCTTGCGAATGTGTACTTTAACAGAATATTTAAAACAAACGTCAAGTCGCAGGAAGCTTAAACTTCAACGCATCAGATACGAAGATTTCGGATAAAATCCTGCAACTGGAATGCGACTTTACTGATTTTTTTGTTATTTTTTATTTTTTTACAGATTTTCGTGTTTTCTCGCAAATGGTTTTAAGTTTTTCTTTCAACTAATGTATATTTTATTTTATTTTTCAATTCTGTTACAGCCTTAAAAGGCATATTGAATGAGTTGACCTGAACAGACCATACAAAAAAAGAGTAAACATACTCTGTTCTTTGACCTCTTTACTAACAGACCATACAAAAAAAGAGTAACACACTCTCGAGTGTGTAAACTGAATTTGCTCTGTGCAAGTCTGTGTTGTCACATTGTCTGAAAAACGCATCCTGAAGATGGGCGAACGCCTGAAACCGGTCGATGACCACAAAATGAAGCAGGCTACCACGAAAAATGTCTCTGATGCTTTCCAGCTCTGCGGATCCAACCACCACAACAACAATTAAAATCACAAACTCAAAATACAACGGGAAAAAACCGTGAAATGTGAAAACAACATTGTCACGGCAAAAAGCCGTACGGTGAAAACCGTATAGTGTAAAACGAGCCTAAAGTTGCAATTTTAAAGAAAATTTCTTGATTAAATTGTACCTATTAATATTAGAGTAAGAGAACGTCGTTTGTGTGTGTGTGTGTGTGTGTGTGTTCATACCAGATTTATTTTTCTATTTATTGTAAATTGATTAATATTTAATTAATAAAACTCAATTCTTTTTGTAATTTGTCCGTTGAGGACATTGGTGTGCCATTCTGTTGGCAATTTTCAAATTTTCCAGTGGAGTTCAGCAAAAGTATGTATATGAGATTGAGAAAAGCAGTTATTAGATATATACTTAAATGAGGAAGTCCACTTTCTCCATAAATGCTTTCTACCTAATATCTTTCCTTTAAGAACTGACAGGAATAAGCCATTAGCTTACGTTTTCTTCTCTCAGCCATCCATGCTGTTGATTTCCTTCTTGATGTTGGGTTGAATATTGATGTTCCTTCGTTTGTGAGTGAATTGACCACTATAAGACGATAGAGCTATATCTCACAAGGTCCAAGTCTTTTGTCAGATGCTTTTGTTATTTTTCAGAATTCAGAAACAAAGTATCACTTAACGATATAACTTTAGTATTTTGATTAATTTTTATTTTTCTACATTACGATCTTAGCTTCCGTCGTCATGGTGTGTAACGGCAAGAGAGAGAACACAAGTCCGACCGAGAGAAAACAGACCCTCTCTGGTACTCTCTGACTTAAGCAGGCTAGAGTGGGAGAATCTTTATATAAGCCAGTGAGAATCTACCTAAAGGGATATATATCTACCTATCAGATTCAACCATACATCGCATCGTGTCATATCTCTATTCTCATCTTTTATTCTATAAAATTATTACAAGTCCAGTGCAGTCAGTGTAAACTTATAGCTATATTATAACAGTGTCTTCATATCTCGTCTAATTAATCAAACCTAATTTCTTTCCTCATCAATTCCATTATATTGGTGACAGCGTTTGAGAATCCCGCTTCAGTTTCAACATTTTCGAAGATAAAAGGTGAAAGTAGAGATATGACACGACACGATGTATGGTTGAATCTGATAGATTGATTTCTAGATGTATAGATATCTTACTGGCTTATATACAGGTTCTCCCCACTCTAGCCTGCTTAAGTCAGAGAGTACCAGAGAGAGTCTGTTTTCTTTCGGTCGGGCTTGTGTTCTCTCTCTTGCCGTTACAGGTGTATATAATATATCGCACATTGTGAAAAAATAAAAAAAGTTGATTTAGATAAGGATTCATGAATATAACACAGGGATAGAGGGATATGACGTATAATTAAATTAAGTGATAAGTTTACCATGCAGGTAAACAATTCAATTCTTATTTAAGGGAAAATGTATATCAAATACTTGGTTCAGGTTCGTTTAAATGGAAGATACCTGTATACGGTTATGTAATATTTTATTAAAGATAATTATTTCCCCCAATTTTTGTGGATATAACCGGGAGAAAAAAAAATTCTTTAATTGAAAATATTCTCTTTCTCTCTCAATCTCTCTCTCTTTTTGTTTAATATCACAAAAACATTTGAAGATGGGTTGGGGGAAGCAGTGGTATGCGATCCACTAACAATGTGGATGAAGAGTATAAAGACAAAGAATGGTGGAAGGGCAATGTGGCGCTGGTATTTGGGCAATAAAGAGAAAATAGAAACCCTCATATGTGTGTGTGTGTGTGCGCGCGCGCTTGTACAACCGGCGATACCGGGTTTCAGATATATATATATAGCAGCCTAATTTTCCTGGTCTGGACCTTTTCTGGATAACCAAAGTACCAAATGAGTTTTATGATCAAAAGCAGATCCTCCATCAGTTCGTCAAGATGAGTTTACACGAAAATATTTTTGTTCCTTCACTTTCTTTAAAAATTTCATTTTTTCCAATATGGAGGGAGATAGTTTATTTATACTTTTTACAACTGTCTTGTTTGTTTTTTCAGTAAATATTAACATTGAATAAAACATTGATTTTTACTTTTTGTTACTCCTAGTAAGAGGAAGTATTGTAATTGTGCCTAATTTTTAATATCGAGTTTTCACCGGAAATATCCGTTTTGAGGTCCCCTGAGTCCAAAAGAGTGGCTTAACTTTTAGCAAATGGTGTGTGTGTGTAAGTATGTGAACAGCATAGCTCAAAAACGAAAAATCGTAGAAAGTTCAAACTTGATATTCCGTTTAGGTAACACCATGGGATCTTGCAGTAGGTCAGCGGTCAAAATTCCTCAACCGGAAGAACCACTTTACTAAATGTTTTTTTTTTTCTCTTTTTTGCAATTTTTTCTCAAAAATGGCTCCGACGATTTTCTTTAAACTTGACGCATCAACTACACATACAAAGATCTACAATTTTTATTTGAAACATTTTTCCGGGAAAATGCATTTAACGGCAGTTTTTTAGGGGTGGGGGTGGGTGGCTTGTCCTCTAAGGTGCTATTTCCGTTTACTATACAATTCTATCATCTTAATAATATTAATTAGAATTAAATGTGTTGTTGAAATTCCGAGTTTGAAAAAAAAGCGGATGACCGGAAGTGCGTTTTTATTAAAATGTATTTTTCAGTCTTTTGGTATTTTTTTTACTTTCTTGCAATTTTCTCAAGAATGGCTCCGACAATTTTCTCCAAACTTGGTATAATATCAACTACACATACAAAGATTTACAACTTTTATTTAAAACATTTCTCTAGAAAAATTCATGTAATGGCACTTTTGGGGGTGGGGTTTTGGTTTTCCTCTTAAGTGTTATCATAATAATTGATTATACAAAGAGTTCACTATTCTCTGTGATGTTCTCAACTTTCTATTTTCCAGATTTATTCATAAGTTTTTAAATTTGTTATGTTTTGAAGAGTATTTGATAGGTTTTTTTTCTGCCTTGAAAAAGACAATATATTTGTCGAAACGTTGGCAAGAATTTAAGTTTTCTTTCATATAAGAACAGTCGAAAAGATCTTCCGTAGATGATTATACAATTCTACCATCCAAACAAAATTAATTAGAAATAAATAGATGACCAAAATTCCGAGTTTCAAGAAAATTAGTAAACCGAAAGTGCACTTTTACTGATCAGTTTTTCAGTTTTCGACGAACTCCAACGAATTTCATCAAATTTGGTACTTTTTTTATTTTTTTTATTTATTTATTTAAGGCGTCTCAACATCTATGGTCATTTGCGCCCGGAGCCTTTTCAGTGCACTGCCGGTCTCCGGACAGTGTTCTCCCGTTACTAACAACACTGTCCATCACCGGACAGTAAGAAGTAGGGGCTCCTAGGAAGAGAAAATCTAAGGGTAGCATGGCTGGATTCGAACCCGTGATCTCCGTGTTGCTATTCCAGCGCGCTACCACTGAGCTAATCCATTCCCTCAAATTTGGTACATAAACCAAAAAATTTGTAAATTACAATTTTGAAAACTGGAATAAGAGAAAGTTGGGTTTCACACCAGATTTTTTTTATTACACATTCATGTTTATATTTTATAAGAACACAATTTATTAAGTCATTTGTTTATTTGTGAAATTTACATTATGGCCGTTTTAGAACGTTGATGTAAACAATGCTTTATTAAAATAAAAATGATATCTTAACTCAGAAAAAAATGAACTATGGGGAACTACAAAATTTCTCAAAAAAAACAACATTTTGAGAGCTACGTTGGAAATATAAGAAAAATGTATACAGAATTTGGTCAGGAAGAATAATATAATAGTTCCTGGATTTGGTACTAGATAGATAGAGATAGATTGTAGATTGTAGATTTTCGTAGGGGATTATTGCAGTGCGACCTGAAAGATCTATTGTGCCCCTCGGAGCCTTCTGCAAAGCACAGCCGGCCTCCAAGCAGCGTTCTCTAGCTACAGACAACACTGCCCATCACCGGACCGTGAGTTGTAGAGGCTCCTAGGAAGAGAAAATCTAAGGGCAGCATGCTGGATTTGAAATCGGGACCTCCGCGTTGCTGGTCTACCGCGCTACCTTGAGCTAAATCCCTTCCTTCTCCCTTGGCTTTCGCCAATTAACTAGGGACGGAGACTCTAGTTTGTGTACTGTGTTTGTCCTTGTCTGTAAAGTGCAGAGTGTACGTAGTTTAAATGTATTATGTACTGTTCTGATGAAGTGGTAGAGTATTGAGCTGTGGTAACCCGTGGGATTGCTACTCCCTAAGTATTTTCATGTAACAGATACCCCTTGCGGGCATAGAGATAGATAGTAGCTTTATTTACACAACAAAATAATCTACAAAACTTTCAAAAATTAACTTAATCTTTTTCTTTTTTTTCGTAATAAAAACAAATTTGGATTTAAAAAGAGCTAATTCTGGCATTGTAGGTAATACCGTCTGCTAGGAGTTCATTTTACTTTTATTTTATCATTTGCCTGTTTACTCATTTATTTGTTTTATTCCAGAGTTCATGATCTGCAAGTTTTTGTTTTAGTTTATTTCTTATTTTTTACAGTACTTATATTTTTTACATTTATTTATTTATTTATTTATTTATTTGGGGGGGGGGGAAGGCAGTTTACGCTTAATAATTAAATTCTTGTACTATAAAAGGCCTATACTGCCACGCTTCACAATAATAATTATAAAGTAGTACCAGTTCTTTCCATTGAGTTACTCTATTACTTGATTTATACTTAAAGTTCTAGTTAGAAAGTACTTGACTCTATAGGCGGCCAATTTAGGACATACTGCCAAGAAGTGAACTCCATCCTCCTCCTCATTTACATAATGTTTTACATGGACATTCCAGAGTAACTACCGTTGCAGTATTTGTCCTCAGGTTATTAAATACAAACAATATACGAGTACAGTAAAAATACACAAAATCTTTAGGTAGAGCGTCTCTGAACCAGTTTTATTATTCAACAATATTACTACACTTACAAAAAGTGCATAGATATGTTTTTAAGAATTGCAAGCTATCATCGCTTAGCAACACATTTGGTGACCAGCAACATCCTCCCACCTTGAGGCCAAGCAAATCGGGGCCTCAACTCATCTCTGGGCACAAATAACCGCTTAGGTATCCTATGAGTCTACCGCTTTTGGTACTCCGCAAGATTCCCTGGTTCTGTTCCCACATCGTCTGCAAAGGGGTTTCTTCATTAACATCGCCTACTGCTGGTGAAGCTTCGTAGGCTTCAGATGAGGCTGCAGGCGCATCAGACAAAGCTAGCTGGAAGCTGTTGTCGTCAACACACTCCAAGAGTAGATTCGCTGGACGGGTTTCCAGAGCTGTCCCATTGAAGTCTTGACTCTTACGAGAAGAACTCTTCCATCACCACTAGCTGTCGTCTCCAGAATAAGACCCAATGGCCAATTTAGACGTTTGCTGTGCTCCACCTCCACTAGGACAACATCACTCACAGATACTGCCCCAACCTGCTTCCGGGGATAGGCCTGTCTCAGCTGGTCTAAGCATATTTTTCAAAAACGTTGTCTCAAATCGTTTCTGATTTTTTGCAGATAGCAAACTCTTCTGCACAGGCTTTTGGCCTCAAGAACACTCTCATCTTGTAAATCATTTAGGAATATGGCTGGGGTTAACTGCATTAAGTCAGTTGGCTCATTAGACATGTACGTAAGTGGCCTAGCGTCAGTGGCTCATTAGACATGACCGCCTCACAATCACATCATCATTTCCTCATAAGATAGCGAAGCTCGTCCTAAAACTCTCTCTTAGTAAATCTTTTAATATTTGAATCAGACGCTCCCACCATCCGCCTCACCAGGCTGCGGTCGGAGGATTAAACTTCCACCTTATCCTCTCCACTAAGGTAGCTCCAGCGTTATCTCCTCCCAGTCGAGGGTGCGGAAGAGGTTTGCTGCGCTTACAAAGTTGGCCCCATTATCACTATACATCACCTTTGGTCGACCACAGCGTGCCACAAACCTCCTTAAATTTTGTAAAAATCCTGTAGTAGATAACGAAGTTGTCAGCTCAAGATGTACAGCGCGATAAACTCCGCAAGTATAAATCACAATCCAAGGCTTTTGATTATCGTGGAAGTATAAAGGACCGGTCAAATCTACTCCTGTAATTTCAAACGTTCCCGCGTCCTTCTAAGGGCGGCATGGCTACCTTCACCCTTTGGATCCTATGGTGTTGACAAGGAATGCACTGCCCCAAAACTCGTTGCAATGGTTTATTGCCCCCTAAAATCCAGTAACGCTCTCCTAAAATGCACATTAGTCCTTGCACCCCACATGACAATTCCTCAAGTGTGCCCCGTATAAGCGCCTGGACAGTTGGGATGGTTTCCTGGCAATATTATTGGGAGACGAAAATCGTCAGAATCCTCTTTTCGAAGTATTCTGGTTCGCACGCGAATCGCTCCATCTTCGGCCACAAAGGTGTTTAATTTGGCTATTTGTTTGTCTTTCTCATTTTGAAAACACTCCATTTGAATCCAACCTACTACGATTCTTTCTGCCTTTGTAAATTCAACAATGCTCACTCCCCAGATTTCTTGACCTGATGAGGCCGAAATTATATAAAAACTGTAGCATTCAGCCTATCATTCTGACTGTCTTAGTGTAACTCGAAAACCGTTGATTATACCATGGTCGACGATTTTCACTGTTAGAATTACAGTCTTCTTGCTCTTCCTGTCCATGCACATCTCTTCTTCCTTTGGGATGAATATACCTTTAGGCCAGTCTAAAACAAGGCCAAGTATAACCAGGTTGGCCCCTCCCACCAAAGCGACTCCTTCAACTGCCTAGGAAAACAGCCCCTGAATGGCAGATCTGCCGGATTTGTTCGCCTGGAACATGGCACCAATTATCCTTTTTAGTAAGAGTTAGGATCTCCTTGATTCAGTTCATTACAAACACTGATCGTTCTTCTTCTCGCCTTATCCATGATACTACTGTGCTGGAATCACTCCAAAAATAAGACTCCACGTCATTGTTACCCAACGCTTCCAAAACTGATCTATATAGCCTTGCCGTTATAGTAGCCGCCAGAAGTTCCATTCTTGGTATAGAATGCCTCTTTAAAGGAGCTACTCGAGACCTTGCTTGTAATAAATTGACCCAAACTCCTTCCGCATTCTGAATTCGAAGGAAAACAACGGTCGCATAAGCTTCCTCTTTTTTGGAGCTAGAATGATCCATAGTGGAGAAATTTCTGTGAGATCTGGGTGTTTCTCCTCTAATAAAATATTTAATTTATTTGCTGTTTTCGTGAAAACAGTGCGCAGTACACTTCTGTTCTTCTTCAATTTATCCATATATATTTCTCTGATAAAAATAAATCATTTAAAAATTTACCTATATAATTAGGTCCTGTCACGGTCGCCACTATTTTACATGTATATTCCAGACTAACTACCCGTTACAATGTTTGTCCTCAGGCACTTAAATACAAACAATATACAGTAAAAATACACAAAATCTTTAGGCAGAGCGCTTCTGAACCAGTTTTATTATTCAACAATATTACTACATTTACAAAAAGTGTATACATATGTTTTTGAGAATTGCAAGCTATCATCGCTTAGCAACACATTTGGTGACCAACAACATAATGAACACAACTGTATTCTACCTTCACTTTTTTCAATTCACCTTTCACCTTTACAGTTAAGGTATTCACTTTTCACAATTTAGATTTAGGAGTTCACCTGTACACTTCATGATTACGCTAATGCAATTTTTGTCCATACTGTCGTTAACATACTTCACCTCTTTGGACAGTACATTGTACAGCCTATGAAATGTTCCCTTAGCAGCCAATTCCTTACAATCTACAATAAAACTTGTTTTATAGCACTCAATCATCTTTGAAAGAACTGGGTTTTATAGCACTCAATCATCTTTGAAAGAACTGGACCCCACTTAGCCACCTAACACATTTATTTCCAGCGGGGAGTTATATTTATTGCACAACACTTTCCATATTTTACACCACAGTATGTTACTTTTTATTATTTCAACAGCTATCACTTGAACAAATCTATAATCCAAGTGTGGCAATATTTTTTTCTAACATAATTAAAATTTAGCTGTAAGTGGATTTGGTACTACTATATTGGAAGAAACTAACGAAATTTTAAAAGAAAAACTTATTGACTTAACTTAGTTGAAATCAAATATAAAGATATAAATTTTAAAGTAATGCCCTGTAAATTAAAAAGAAATGAACTATCCTTAAAAATGTGATGTTACTAATAAATAATACTGATATTTCCATCTCGAATGACCTCGATAGAAAAACTTTAAATAGAAGAAAATCATTACGACAACTTCGGCTGATGTTAACGGATGAAGGAAGTAATATTAAACTTAGAAACAAAAGTTTCGTCATAAAATGAATTTGTGCATTATCATAACTTGACTTTTTACTTCTGTATACATCTAATTTAAAATCATCGATTCTATAAGACACTAAAAGAATAAAGAAAAAAAGAAAAGGAAAACCAGATTTACCAACAAAAAATCAGACAATTCTCGATAATCATTTTCTCTAGAAGAATATCCGAATCAACCAAATGTAATGATGTAAATTTTTCTGAGCAATTTTATATTGTGGCATATTGTAGGTTTTCAAAAAATATTTACAATCTAGTTCAGCACCAAATAAATATATATAAAAAATGCACCTACTTTAGGCTTTATAGAAATATGGCAACAATATGATATAAAAAATCTGGTGTGAAACACTCACACAACTTTCTCTTACTCCTGTTTTCAAAATTATAATTGTGTACCAAATATAACGAAATTCGACGAAAACTGACAAAACTGTTTAGTAAATGCGCACGTCCGGCTTACAAATTTTCTTAGAACTTGGAATTTTGGCCATCTATTTATTTCTAATTAATTGCGTTTGGATGATTGAATTGTATAATCAACTATGATACCACTTTAGAGTAAGCTGTACCTACCCTATCCTAAAAGTGCCCTTAAATGAATTTTCCCAGAGAAATTTTTTTAACAAAAGATGTAGCTCTTTGCATGCTTAGTTTATATATGAAGATTCAAAAAAATAGTCGAAGCCATTTTTGAGAAAATCGCGAAAAAGTGAAAATATCATTTAGTAAATTGTTATAACAAACGCTATTCCGGTTATCCGATTTTTTCCAAACTCGGATTTCAACAACATATTTAATTGTAATTAACATTACTTAGATGACAGAATTGTGTAATAAACTGAAAATAGCGGTTAAGATGAAAACCTAAACCCCACCCCTCTCCGAAAAGTGCCCTTAAATGAATTTTCTCAGAGAAATGTTTCAAATAAAAGTTGTAGCTCTTGTATATGTAGTTGATATACCAAGTTAAAGAAAATCGTCGGAGCCATTTTGAGAAAAACGCAAAAAAGTAAAAAAAAAAACTAGTAAAGTGGTACTTCTAGTTGAGGAATTTTTTAAAGATAACGCACCGTCAGATCCCATGGCGATCCCTAAACGTAATATCAAGTTTCAACTTTCTAAGGTTTTTTGTTTTTGAGCTATGCTGATCACACACACACACTTTTTTGGACTCAAGGGACCTCAAAACGGATATTTCTGGTGAAAACTCGATATTGAAAATTTTACACGATTACAATACTTCCTCTTACTAGGAGTAAGAGAAAGTAAAAAAGCATATTATTTTTTAGATAATTTCGATTTATTGCGTGTTAAAACCAAACTTAATTTATAATGTGTGAAAACAAACTTAAAGGTCAGGCATAGTGGAGGTGTAGCTGTCCTTATTAATAAAACTTCAAAACTAGTACAAATTATTTAAAAAAATAATTATTGTATATTTATAGAAATACTTTAAAAGTAACATATTAGGCATATAGTAGGCAATGTGTATCTGTCACCTCATGACAGATACACCTCTAAATGAGCTAGATGAAAGAAATAATTAATGACGTTCAATCAATAATCCCCACTATTTAATCATTTTTTCAACGCAAGAATTAAAGATCTAATTACGAGTTTAGATCCCAATTTTTCCAAACAAACCAAGTTCAGTACAAGAAGTATTGGTTTGGATAATCATATAAATTACAGAGGAAGATTACTAGTGAACACTATTATTTATTAATAATAATAAAAGAAGAACAATGAGGAATCGTTAGAGTCGTTTTCGAAAAAAATTGCGAACAATTGAAAAAAATAAACTTCAGTAAAGACTCGCTTTCGGTTGATGGATTTTGCCCGAAAGCTTCATTTAGATTCGGTGTTAGTATCTGAACGAAATTTTGAGATATTTTGTTCATATACACACACACACACACACCGGTTGGCGTGAATGAGTGGCAGCATCCCGCTGAACTTCCAAACATCCAAATGGATTTAGAGGTTCAATTCGATACTGACATTTTTACAGATTGAAGCAAAGAAGATAACTTTGTTGGATGCGCCATACGTCGTCATAAGATTGGATCAGGTGGTGGTTCACGAAGCATATTGATCAAACAATCAGGCTGAGCAATAGCCATAGTCAAAGCTTTGAATTGGGCTGAATGTTTGGGTTGGATTTTTGGGAGAAAAAATTAGAATCTCTACAGATAGTCGCATCACCCTGGATTCTTTGCAGAATAACGATATCCACTACCCTATAATCGATATGATAAGGAAGAGGTTTGTAGACTGCGGAATAGATGCACAATTTCATTCTCATGGGTGAAGGCCCACGTGGGTATTGACGGAAATGTCGGTATTGCTGACCAAATGTCAAAAGCAGCGTCAAAGGATTCTGGTTTGGCGATTGCTTACAACAAGTACCCCAAATCGGCACTGGAACATTGAGCGCATCAACGCTGCATGGAAGCTTGGCAACAACTCTGGGACAATTCGACCACGGGTACTCTCACTAGAGAATTTCTTCCTTCTGTGGAGTGCCGTCTCCAAATGCACCACTTCGTCATTGGCTATGGGTTAACTCAGCTTCTTTCTGGACATGGGAAAATGGCACATTATCTGAACAGATTTAATATAACCGAAACTGCATTTTGTACATGTGATTCTTCTTCGGTTCAGACAGTCGACCATCTCTTGTGGGAATGCGAATGCTTGCAGCCGGCGAGACAGCTACTCATGCAGCAGGTGGTGACTCGGGGCGAGTGTTGGCCTCCCCAGAAATCTTCATTGCTTTAGTCAAGATTCTTTGCACACTTCAATAATTATGTCAAAAGAGTAATAACATTCATAAACAATAGTAATGTTACTTCATGAATAATTGAAATAATAATAATAACAATAAAATGAAATATAAAATAAATAAATAATAGACGAAAAAAAAAATTAACAAACAATAATTAAACGAAAAAAGTTTTAAATACATATAAAAATAAAAAAAAAATTAAAAAATATATATATAAAAATGATAATAACAATAAAAATAAAATAAAACAATAAATAAATAAAAAAGAGTAGTTAATATTGTATCTATAATAGTTATTGTTTTAAATCAAGTTAATTAATGTGAATTTCCTTCATTAATTTGTGTTGTCGTATATCCGCACTTTAATATTTCGTACTATTTTTACATAAGTGTAAATAATTCTAAATGTTTTCATGTAACAGCCATGTTCATAATATGTAATTTTGTCCGCATAAATATGTATTTTAGTTTAAATGTAAGCTGTAATGTGCATTTTGTATTAATATTTTGTAAATTTCATGTAGTGCTCAAATGAGCGGAGCATGATAGTAATAAAGATATTTTTTTTTAGAAAAAAACACCATAATTTTATGGTGAATGACGAAGTTTCCTCCCTGTATATTAGAACTGCTAAGATACCCATATTCCGTAATTTCTCTTTCTTCTACTTCGCCGATAGAAGTTCCCGAAGTTATTCACTGAAGCATATGTGCTCAATTATTTAAGGAACAACATGGAAATTCTCTATTATTAATGAAATAAAATCAGGATAAGTTGTACAGATGACATTCACTGTCCCTTACTCTAATCACAACCATGATTACTTCTGTAACTAAATTCTCTTTCTCACAGGAAATCTAACAATCAAAATTATTAAACAATGATTCTTGCAAACTTCCAGTATCCCTACTAATAATAATCTGGTCTTTAGAGTGTCTAACTAAGTGATAGTTCTGTTTATTAATATATAAGTCCACAGGATGTGTTTACAGGATGAGATTAGAAATGATTTTTGCAAGAAATACTTATTTTGGGGATCTGGGAATGAAGATGTTTTGAAAGAATTGGTACGTAAAGAAAACTACAGAAACATAAAAACTTGATATTCTGTATGATTATGTGAAGATAGTCTAGGTCTTAAAATAGCTGATAATACATCCGCTTTCTATTAATGTTACTCTAAATTTTTGTTTTCTAATTGAGCAACTTTGAAAAAAAGAAATGTTGGCATTATATACTGATAAGAAGTAATGTACGTGACCTTGAATTGAAATAACATATTATATATAGGAATAAAATTGCAATCCATATTAAACGAAAAAAAAAAAGGTCAAATGTACTAAAATAACGAGGCTAAATATAAAAGTAATTTTCTACTTATTTCTGTAATTGTATCTGTAATTATTTTAATAATTGCGTGATATGTTGGTTAGTAGGTATTGACAAGTTCCATGAATTAAATCGATATTAGATCGTTAGTAATGAATTTAAAATCAATGGGGTCTTGAAATGAGGTCAAATTCATCAATACGTTTTCCGGTCTTATGGTTGTGCTTGACCAAGAATTTTGTGATTTTTTTTTTTTTTTACAGGTGGAAGAGCGAGTAGCCTTGATTAAACAAACAAACATAATTAAATAAAAATAAAATTAAATAAGTAAAAAAATAATTAAATTTATCCATTTTTATTATATATCATATTAGCCAATAAAATTCAGATGATATAATTCTTCTCATACGATCAAAATTTTATTTTTATTATTTATTTATTTTATAGTTTTGTTTGACTAGCTCTTCATGGAAAATCGTTAATATTTTGAATATAAAAAATACTCATTTAAATTGTACGAATTAATACTTATTTTAATAATACATCCGAATTGATTTAATTTTATTTGGATCAGTTAGAGACAACAATGTCCATCAACGACAGTTGGCTACAGAGTCTTCTAGGAAGCGATAATCGAAAGGAAACACTGCTAGACTAGAACCCACGATCTCCGCGTGGGAATCCAATGCGCTAACCACTGAGATAATCCCTTCCCCGTAAAAGAATTAAAACTAGATTTATATTAATAGTGTTGCTATTATTTCAGGTTTTTCAATAGTGAATTAAACAGAGTCACATAATTATAGTGTGATTATAGCATAATCACGTTAGCTATTATCTATGTCAAATGTAACGATTAATAAAAGAAACTGTTCTGGCACTCTGTATGTATATTTGTTAATACCGACCTGAAATAAATAAATATTTGTTATTTAATTTGTTTATAATTTTAAATATACAAACAAACATTATCTAACACTATCTATATAAATTAGGGAGTACGTATGTCTCTCCTTGAAAAACAAAATATACATACGTACATATATCCAGATCTTTCACTATTTCCGTTAATATTTTTTCAGTATTTCCTTAGAAAACTCAATTTCGAAGTTTCACATAACGCAATACTTCCTTTTAAGTGAATACCTTAGTGCCCCTATCATATATAAAAGCCATTGCGGACAGTCTATATCGGTAGCAAATCGACAGAGAAAGAGAGACCGAAGATTATACAAGGTAGAAAATGTCATTAAGAAAATGTAAACAAACAAATATTTACCCGCTGATTATAAAATGATAATATTATATATATATATTATTTATAAAATAAATAAATAAAACATTCAAATATAAGCATTCACTGAACAAATCAATTCAAAATAATTTTTGGGTATTGTCCTGAATTTTATTCAAGACATTTTTAAATTTATGAACTTAATTTACGTTTCAAACAGTTATACAGATTACTAAAGACAAGATCCCTCATTAAACATAAACAATAAATTCCTAATATAGAAGGCTCTACAGAAACCCGTTTGGACATACGGACTTCAGCATTGGGGAGCGGCTAAACAGACACATTTGAAAAAAATTCAGACATTCCAATCTCGCACATAGCGAACTATACTTTCATCTCCTTTCTATGTTACAAACGAAACAATATATAAAGACAGAAACATTGAAACAGTACAGCAAGCAGCACATCGACTGTACACTAAGTATCATGTCAAACTGAACGGTCATACAAATCTTCTCATCAACAATTTACAAACAACTCAAATTCCAGAAAGAAGACTAAAACGGAGATGGCCACAAGACTTGTTACATCTACCGTAGACAAACTTTATACTGACTGACAGACCTCACTGAACGACATTATGAACTAGCATAATTTCATTCATATCCATACGTTCATTTTACTTCACATTTCATTTCTTCACTTCATAAACAAACACTCCAACAGGGCCACCATTGGATGGAATACCAGCACACGTTCTACACGTCAGTTTATTATCTTACAGACAACAGCATTACAGGCAAAACACATTTCTTATTGGTACTGTATTACAAAAATAAACTTTCGATAATGTAAACTTTTGATATAAACTTGAAGCACAACTCGGATATTGAGTATTGCTTGACACAAGTGAAAACCCAAGTTTAAATGGGAACTCTCGAGACAATATTAACCATAAAAATAACCGTTATATTTTTTGAATTCTACCTTTTGTAATTCCATTTACTAAATTGTTTTCAATTTTGTTTATTTTTTTTTGTTTCTATTTTAAGAACTTAAGGTTTATATTTATTGTGCAAACCGTATATTAACTCTTAAGGTTTTAAGGTCTTATTGTTTTCTGAATGGAACGGACATAAATGGCAAATTTCAGAATAATTCCCAACAGATAAAGTAGTTTATTCATAAACTCTTGTGATTTCTAAAAACAAAATGGGATTCAAAACTGTAATAAATAAAATTTAAATTTAGTTGTAAAAAAAAAAATCGATGGATACTAAAAAAAAACACACAATATAATCAGTTATGCTAAATAAAAACCTAATTTTTGTTGTAATAACGATTTTAATAATTGTTATGTGATATGAAACCAAAGTGAATGGTATGGCTAATATAATAAGTAGGTTATGGCTTGAATACAGATTCCACTGAACGATATTGAATCTCTAGATTACCTTCATTACGCTATGATGAAGCAATTCGCTTTATATTCCAATAGAATCTTGCATCTTGCTTACCTGCAACAAACACCAATTGAATATTGATTTAACAATAATATACAAATATTGTATATATAATATTATATATACATATATATATATATGTATATATAATATTATATATACATATATATATATATATGAAGTAATAAAATTAAACTAACTCTATAGTTTTCTAATTCAATTTGTGGAAGATATGGGGGTTGTAAATAAAATATTGTATTAATTTTCTAAAATGATTTAGTTTTATATCTGACTTGTTACATTTACACGATTTTCTCTCGTTTTTTATTTTCTTTCTACTTTTACTTTATTTTGCAACTGCATACACAAAAATGCAATAAGGAAAAATGATAAAATGAAAACTACTACATATATACATCCACATATAAATATTATATTCATAAAAATGCACGCACTAGCGTGATAACTTGAACGCCACATTTAGATGGTACTAAATCCACGAAGAAAAGTGGTAGAGTCTGTTTAGTGTTCAGGGTGAATTATCGGAACGACATTCCGTATGGTATGTCTAAGTTCGGTGAGCTTTTTTTTTTTTTATAAGTTCCACTGGATACTTTGATGAAGGTGTCTTATAACAACTCGGTAAGCTTTGTTTTCTTCGAGTTGAAAAGTGTTATAATCTGCTTTATGCTCTTTGAGGTACCTGATGATTGCGCGATAGCTCGGTCGGTAGTCTTGGCATTAACTATAAGATCCGTGATTCTCGCTTTGCATGTAAAATTTTTCTTTGCCCACCAACTGACCAAGGGTTTTGGATCTATCGTCAAACTATGTCAAATTGGCGACGTAGATTGGTGGCTGCTTATAGGTGCGAGAGCCACATCCATTTCATTTGTGTAGTAGCTAATGGAACAAAAGGATTGTTTGTAAATACTCCCGGGGGAGCTGTTACCATTATGATATAGCATGTCACTAGTGGCGCTGATGCTAAGCTTTTTTATATTCACCATAGCTGGTTGTTTAAATTCTGGTTCATTCAGTTTTTGAATGCTAGATTGATTTTCAATTGCACTTGAAGTTGTACATTTACTGGCTTCTTGCAGTTCAGCAGAAACCCTAGTAATTCGTGTGTATTTTTTTTTTTTTTTTGGCTTTTTATTCTTTTTTGGAGTATTACCAGAGGTATAGCTCCTCTTTTTGGCCGAAGTTATGGAAGTGGTTGACTCATTGTCAGTTGAATTGCCTAAGTATGTGTCATCACTTAGAACCATTCCATTGAAAATACTCACTCAATAGCGTGAAGGTTTGTTAAACCATAATTAAGAAATTAAATTTAGAAAAGAGAAAAGAAAAAAGAAAGTTGTAAAAAAATAAGATAAAAATAAATAAAAATACAACAAAAGAACAAAAAAATTGTATTTTAAGAAAGTAAAGAGAACTAAAATTAAGAGAAGAGAATCGAGAGAAGTAATGTATGGAAGTAGAGAAGTGAGTATTGTTCGCTCTATATACACAAGATATTTACATTAAGGTCCACAGTTTACTTTCTATAGACATATAAACAGTACTTACGATTTATATACAGTCAATCAATTAAAAAAAATTAATTGATTTAGCGTGAACTAAATAGTTTCAGTAAACTACACTTACAGTATCGTGAAAAACGTGTTTTGTTTATTCCACACTATCACACTTTTTAATACTTAATTCACTTTAGAAACTGCTAAATTTTAAAAAATTTGTTATGAAGAATGAGCTTTGATGGTTCACAATGTGAAGCTTCTCTCGTTTAGATGATTTTTATTATTTAAAATCTGGAATTTTCATTATCATATGTAATTATTTTATGCTATTTAAGTAGTTTATCAAATCTGCTCTAAAACACCCTTAGATGAAATATGGACTTATCGTAAAGATTCAACGTCTTTATACTTATATATTCGTTTTTATTTTGTTTTCAAACAGTTAAACGCTTCCCATTTTTATTTACTATTGTCTGTTGAAGGAGCAAATACTGTGATCATTCAAATTTGCAAAATGAGTTTTTAACCAGTCCTACAAGTTTCTAGGAGTAACTGAGAGCAGAAAAAAAAGTGTCTTTAACAACTGGTCTATGTAGGTATGTGTGTGTGTGTATGTGTGAATAAAATAACTCAAAAATTGAAAATCGCATGTTTTGATCATCCGAAACTTGATAATCCGTTTAGTACCACCAAAGAATCCGGCATATACACATAGTATAACAGTTAAGGTTACATCAAGTGAATATAGTTTGCATCAATTGTCCGAAACGATAGTACTAAATTGCTTTCTTTCTAGGATTTTTTACAAAGATTAGACGTCCTATTTATTAGGTCCATTAAACTGATCGTCTTGCTTTCCATTTTTCTCTTCTGTAAATATGGGACATTCCTCGAATGGACTGAAAATGTTGGTATTCAAATATTTAAACCCAGTTAAAATATAAGTTTATTATTCAAAATGGTTGGTTAGATCGTTGGCGCCCTAAAAATCTGCCGCCCGGATGCACTCTCAGGTTGCAGCGATCCTGTTAACATAATTCAAACTATTGATCAGTTGGAGGGTAATTCAGTTCAATTAACAATTCTTCACAGTAATATCAATTCATGTCTAAAGATGAATAAAAAAGAGGAAGTAATAAGTAACAAAAAAAAATTTATTTAATAAGATATTATCTACACTGTGAATATAATTAAAAAGTAATTTAAAAAAGAAGTTCGATAAAACAAAAAGGTAGAAAATTAAGCGAACAGCTAACATCTTCAGGACTTTATTTTTTTTAATTTCAAAAAGGGAGGAATAAATTCAGAATGTAAAGATAAGAGAAGCAGTTGTAATTAACACTAACAAAGTCATTAGGTGAAAAAACGCTTTATAAAATACAGAGGGTTAATTAAAGTGTACTTAGTAGGATGCAATGTAACATGGTGATATTTTCTAACAGTAATGCAATTTTCCCCGTGTGAATGATTATATAAATAGTATTTTATTTCTTTTTTTATTTTTTTATTTTTATAATAAAATTATATAAAATATTCTTTTTTACTTTTTACAATATGAATCGAATAATATTAAATGCATTTCTGAAAATAATCTACAATTAATAAAATTCAATTTGTGTCATTTGTCAATCAGTTCAATTAAGATTTTTTTTTTTAATAGAAAGTAAAGAGATACATTAATACGATCGTATTAAATTAGTCTGCTCCAATCTAATATTAAATCAATACGGTTTCAAATGGATTAAAACTGGGACAGACATTAAATTTAGCTGGATCTTTCCGTATTTTTTACAGTGCAGTTAAAATAAAATAGGATATAATCCTATAAAATAAATAGGCAATATTAAGAGTGGGTGACATATTTAAAAAAGGTTTAGCCCTTAAATTTTATTATTTATTCTAGTTTTTATGTCCTATATAATAGCTTAAATAAACAATCCCCTATAATCGGTTATATGATTTTCCCAAGGAATTGTTTTGTTCTCATAAACAATTAGTTTGGTGAACAAATTTATTCGCTTAACCAACCATTTCTTACAATCTTCCTGTTTAAAACGGGTTCTCTATAATACTGACAATAATATTTATTGACAGCGTAATGACCAGTAATTCAAATATTGAAGGATCATATATACAATATTATCTTGCCAACCTTAGTAATATAGAAAGTTTGGAATAATAGCCACTGTTGGGTCGCGGCGCTTTGGCTCACTATTTTTAAATTGTTACTTCATCGTCCGCATATTTCCCACGCCTTCCCGTCTTTTACCTCTCTCTCTCTCTCTCTCTTGGTGGTGGGATTGTCGGCCTTTTATCTCTCCTGGTTCGCGCCTTACTTTTATTTTCCCACACTCTTAAAACGTTCTCTTTCTATAGAAACTTCTTCACTTGTCTTCTACAGTTCGCCTGAACAACAGTGTTTGTGCCGTTCTCATCTTCTGTCGTCCGACTAGCTAACCTCTGTTTTACCGCTCCTTCTTAGTCTGTGGTGTTGTGATGGATGCAAAACATAAAAATATATTAAATTAAGAAAAAATCGAAATATCAAGTTATGTGACAATTCCTTTGCAAAAAGCTACACGCAGGTATATAACTTAGTTTTCACACTCAAGTTTGCTCTGCACAAGTCTGTGTTGTCGCACTGTCTGAAAAACGCATCCTGAAGATGGGCGAACGCCCGAAACCGGTCGATGACCACAAAATGAAGCAGGCTACCACGGAAAATGTCTCTGATGCTTTCCAGCTCTGCGGAACCAACCACCACACCAAAAAAGTCACTAATTTTTCATATATATTTATTTTCTAATTGTATAAATTTATATTGTTTTTCTGTTTTTGTTCAATTATATTTTATATATATATTACTTGATTTTGTATGTTAAGTGTCAATGAAATTTGTAAGACAAGTCTCTAAATGTAAACTATTGGTTTCATAATTTTGGCTTTTGTATTTTAAATGGCATTAAACAAATAATTAACTTGATGAGTGACACGCCACGAGAATTATGTTTCTATTTTTCAAAATTTTGACACACCGAGCTCAAAAGGTTCGCCATCACTGAGTTATAACATAAGAGTTTTGTACTTAATTACAGAGTTATTGAATAGCATTTAAATATCTTTAAAGAATATATATATATATATAATTTAATTTACCAGTGTTTACTTTATTATTCATATTACTACTATCTCAAACATACTTACAAGCCAAGCCCTTTTACAAAACCGCTCAAGCCACTACAAATACACATCCACACTAGTTACATTACAGTGTACTGTTAATTTCCCTTTAAATTTTGTGTCGTGAATTCGCCGTGTTAATTATTAATATTGACTTTTCGGTGAGTACCAAGACTCATCTCCACGCGCCATCACCTTCACGAAGCTATTTCATCTGCGCCTTAGTGGACTCGCCATGACCCTCCGCTTTAATAACGGCATCATCCGCTTCTAAAGGAGCATTCCAATCCTTCTACGCTCATCTGAGTTTTTTGCTTTCGCCACTCACGCACCCACACCAACACGCACACCACACATATACACATACGCCATCTCTTTCTTTTTCAGTCCGCCATTCGTCTCATCAACCCTTCTTCGATTCATCACTCACCGTCACCAAAGGATAAGTCCCGTTTTCATTTGTTTTACATTATTCCTCATTTTTGTTTTTTCCCCGCTACTTGTAATCTCGCCGCGCAGACAATCACTAATACTGAGAGTATTTTTTATTTATTCAATATATCTTTAATATTTACTAGTTTTTATATATATATACATTAGCGTAGAAATAAATACTTTTCTTTTAAGTTTATTAATATATTACCGTAAAGAGAATTATTATTATTTTTTTTATTTATTTAAGGCGTCTCAACATCTGTGGTCATTTGCGCCCGGAGCCTTCTCAGTGCACTGCCGGCCTCCGGACAGTGTTATCCCGTTACAGACAACACTGTCCATCACCGGAAGAGAAAATCTAAGGGTAGCACGCCTGGATTCGAACCGTGATCTCCGCGTTGCTAGTCCAGCGCGCTACCTCTGAGCTAATCCCTTCCCTAAAGAGAATTAGACTAGCGTGTAGGCCTAACTTCAAAAGCAAATTACTTATACTCAATTTAAGAAACTTTTCCCCTCACCCTGTTAATGAAATAGAAAATATTCCTGTCGTAAATAAATCCTAGTGTATGGACTATATCTTTATGCTGTATATATTTTTTTATCCTTATTTGTATAATGATTATTTTTAAGACACAAATAAATTTTTAATTGTTAATAGTAAGATATGTAGTTTAGAAATTGTAGAATTCCTTGGAGGAGGGAGGAGTTTTATTGTAATAATTGTTTATCTAAATATTATATACGTGCTAAGTTATGCTTAGAATGTTTATTTCAGCATTTTATGATTTACTTCTCCAGAGTGAGAGAGAAATATAATTCCTTCCTTATTTTAATACTGTAGTGCGAACATCTCTCTGTCTCTCTCTCTTATGCAAGTGTACATTCTGAAGTTTGTATGTTAAAAGAATAAACAGCTTTTAAAAAATTGATCATTATTAATTTAAAAAAATATAAATTTATATCTATATCTATATGAACACATTTTTACTTAATTATTATGCGAATAAATTTGTCCATTAAATTACTAATGAATAATTTACTCATATTTAAAAAAAAATATAATAAATGAAAAAAAAAGTAAAAAAAAAAAAAAAAAAAAAAGGTATGAATTACGCCTTTCAATTTTTATTATTGCAAGTATTAATTAATAATCTTTTAATATTATTAATATGATTTATATGATAAAGTATGTTCAAAGGCTTGCTGGACTGAATTGCTGACGGACGCCATGATGACTACCCCGTTTAGTTGCTTTTAAAACTGCCGCCACTCCACATCCACGTCCAAGACAAGACAGTAGCTGGCAGATTGTTAAAAGGTGGAGATTCCCATTCCAGCAATGTGGATCCTACCACAGGCTATGCGAGGAGCCGGAGGCAACAATTTTGGCCTGCCTTCTGACACAATGACTCTTAAATACAACTTCTATAAGCAATATTGTACAGATTGGCCTGGGAGCATCATAGGCTTTGCAAGCTGTTAGGGTAGCTCGTATCGTCAGTTCGAGGCTGGTGTGGGTTTGCTTGGATATATTCATTGAAATTAGCAGCCAAAAAAAGGATTTCCTAGCATGGGTACCCGGACTTCCAGGTTATAAGGGCAATCGGGAAATCGCTGGCCCGTGAGGTTTCTATTGGGTCCCTCATTAGATCTGAACTTTCGGCGGCATTGCATCAGAGCATGGGTGCACACCGATCCCAGAAATGCTGGATGGAAACTTTTTTCTTCGGCCCCTGCCAACCAATATTTTGCTTGATTTATTAACAACGGCCAAACGTAACTATTGTTTATTAAAAAGTATAACTTATCTTTGGTCTGTATATTTAAAATGTAATATCTAATAATAATAATAATAATAATAATAATAATATGTAAAAATGCGAATGGAAATTTTCTATAGACTACTGTACAATCATCTGCCTTTCAGTAAATAAATTCACAACTCAGATCTGCGGAACTGTTTTCTGTATCTTAAAATATATCTATTATATTGTCTCTAACATTCACAGGAAGCAATTCAAGATTGCAATTCAATTGTGTTGTTTTCGTAAATGTTTGTATCTGTTCCGGAGTGTTGATGAGGAAATATTTTCGTCTTCGCTTAAGGAGTGTTTCGTTGTCTAAATAATTAACAACTAACGTTTCAGTGGTGTTAGTCCACTCGTGAGTAATTTTTGTAATATCTATTAATATTTCATTTCTTGTCTTCAGTATGTTCCAAGTTAGTGTTTGCGATAACTGAGTCTTTAGGGACAATTTTCAGTTACGTTGTTTTAATGGGGGAAACAAAATCAGTTTGAAATACGTCTTTCTCTTACTCCAATTATTACAATTTAATTAATAAATTTTCTTTAAAATTGCAAAGTTTACAAATGTTTTATTTGGGATTGCCTTAGAAACGGTGGTAGGAATTGTACATATGTAACTGATTGGACGTTATTGGCGCCCTTTATATCAACCAACAAAGCTTCCCAGTTTGTTGCCATTTAAATTTAAACCTAACCTACATTCCTCCCTCCAAATTCCTTTAAAATCAATTCTTTTCAGAAAAAATGTTTCAAATAAAAATGATTCGTTTTATTTGGGCAGTTAATATTTCAAGTTTATAAGAAATCGTCCGGTTAACCGATTTTCTTCAAATTTGGAATTCTATGATTTTAATGTATTGTAACGCAGCCAGTGGTGCCATCTAGGAGAGGAAGTAGGAACATCAAGTTCTCTTAGTGGCCGCTAAGAAGCGATGGCGACGCGCTCTAGTACTTTCTGGAAGGACTGGAAAGATTCTCCACCGGTATAAATAGTGGGACCTTTGCTAGAGTTTTGCAGCGTTTCCAGTTACAAACGAAGTGTACGTTTGTGGAAAGTGTATAAAAAGTGAACAGAGTGAACTTTTGTGGTTTAAACTGTGAAGTAATTATTATTAAGAGTTGTATTTTGTAATTTATTGTGTATAACAATAAATTGGTGTTTTCTTTATTGAAGTTTAGAGTATTTTATCTATACGAACCTACTTAAAAACTAGTTGCAGTAGCTAGTTTAGAGGGAAAAATGTTACAGTATATTAAATATTATATAGTATTATAACTAAAAATTAATTTTTTTAATAATTTTAGCAAATTAGTTTTCATTAACTAAAAAAATTTTTTTTTTTTTCATTTATTACTAATTTACATCTGTATATAAATACAGAAGTATATGTGGGGAAAATTATCACAAATCACCTAGTCTCTTGTATTGGGAACTCATAAGGAACTTTACTACTTTAGCTATATTCATTAAAGAGTGTCGAGGCTAGCGGATTTTCAATCGTTTGCATGGATTATCTGGAAGGTTAGAGGAACCTAGGCATATTAAAGGATTACGGTGAGCTGAGAGGGACAGATGGAACTTTTTTTAATTATATTCAGCAACTTCGGCTATGTAAGGCACATCTATCTGTTACTATTACTGTCTATTCCTAAATCAATATTTGTTAACATTATTATTAAGGCGCATTAACATCTGAGATCATTAGATTAATTATTCCGTAAAATTTAAAAAACTACAATAAGACTGCATCAGAGACATTTCGGTCATCGACCGGTTTCGGGCGCGTTAGCCATCTTCAGGGATGCGTTGTCACACAGTGTGATAACACAGACTGCATAGAGCAAATTCTGAATTGATAAATAACTGAACTGATAAACTGAATTGCGCTTAGCAAGTCTGTGTTATCACACTGTCTGACAAACGCATCCTGAAGATGGGCTAACGCGCCCGAAACCGGTCGATGACCACAAAATGAAGCAGGCTACCACGGAAAATATCTCTGATGCTTTCCAACTCTGCGGAACCAACCACCACAACAACAATTAAAATCACAAACTCAAAAACAACGGGAAAAAACCATGAAATGTGAAAACAACATTATTACGGCAAAAAGTCGTACGGTGAAAACCGTATAGTGTAAAACGAGCCTAACGTTGCAATTTTAAAGAAAATTTCTTGATTAAATTGTACCTATTAATATTAGAGTAAGAGAACGTCCTTTGTGTGTGTGTTCACACCAGATATATTTTTCTATTTATTGTAAATTGATTAATATTTAGTTAATAAAACTCAATTCTTTTTGTAATTTGTCCGTTGAGGACATTGGTGTACCATTCTGTTGGCAATTTTCAAATTTTCCAGTGGAGTTCAGCAAAAGTATGTATATGAGATTGAGAAAAACAGTTATTAGAAATATACTTAAATGAGGAAGTCCACTTTCTCCATAAATGCCACGACGGTTCCTGTTTTTCCAATTACTTAATATGAATATAATTTTTATTTCTCTTTTGATGAAGAATTGACAGGTGCAAAATAATTTAATTATTTTTCAATAGCCGATTTAAAAGTAGAAAAGTAACAAATTAATTATCACGGCAATCAGACAAGTTCATATATGAATATAATTGTTGATACAAATGAGCGAGGTTAAGCCAGAGGGAGGCTCTATCTTAATGGGGTTCCTTTTAAAATTTTATTAATATGAATATAATTAATTCTACAAATAGGTGAACCCGGAGTCGTACCATCGACGCTATGGCAGTCGAGAACTCCATCCTTAATGCTTCCTCTTTCTAAATGCATTAAAAGGAATATAATTAAATCTACAACAGGGCATTAATTCTCTCTGCTTTCTGTGATAGATATATGAAATTATGTCTGTCGTCTGTAGATAACCGTAAGGTCTGCCTGAATGTATGGGCAAGTAGGGAAGACTTTGTGTGTCTTTCTATGGAGTATCTTTGTATGCCTTTCATATATATATATATATATAACTGTGTTTATGGTTGTTTCAAAAATATGTTCATCTATAAATTTTCCATAGCATATATGTTTGCTTGCAGAAAAGTTTTCCTATGTTTATGGATGTTTGTCAGTCTGCATAAATACAAGGTACTTTTAATGTGATATTCTAATGAATCTCAAAAGTTATAATCCCAGTGATGTGAATAGTTGTAGCACAGGATGACTTCTAAGACTATCATCAACACCTTCAACACTTTCACAAGTTTCCCCAATCATTTATATACTTCTTTATTTGTAAACTTCATTTCTCCATTAGTTTCTTTTATGCTAGCTCTAAAGTATTATTTGTGTTGAAATGTAAGTCAGTTTTGCACATTTGATTTCACTTCTTTCTTGAAACTTGATACTTGATATATATATACAGATAAATAAATATTACATATGGAAGACATACATACGGACATATGTGGAAGACATACATACGAAGACAAATATGTTTGTGTGTATTGTAGCTGGGAATGGTTGTTATGAAAATAAAACAGCTACACACTATGGGACAAAAACACTCTATTTGCACTTTAATACATTATATTTCATGAGAAACGAAGATATAGAGAACAGATTGATTTGATTGATGTTGTTGGCAGCGAGATGTAGAAATTGGTAACGTAGGCTGAAGTGAGCCGCCTGACTAATTAGAACTGTTGCTTAGTGGAGATTCTCTTGTCCAGTAAAATTACTTTTTGCAGAGAGTGAGTTTAGACAGTTAGCTCTTGATGATTCATCATTAGATGCATTCTTCTTGGCAGTTTGTTCAAGTTTTTCACCATGAAGAAGACCGTACAAGGTTATCTTGCGACTTTTTCTACTCTTCAGAGTTGATAGATAGATAGATAATAGCTTTATTTTAGAACAGAATATTCTACAAAACATATCAAAAATTAACATAATCTTATTCTTCGATTTTGCTAATAATAATAATAATAATAATAATAATAATAATTAAAAAAAAATGAACATAGACAAGCTAATTCTGGCACGGTGATACCGTCTGCCAGGAGTAGTTCATTCTACACTTTTACTCATTGATCCCGTTAGAGTTCGATACCTGCAAATTTTGTTATTTAGTTTTTATTTTTAACTATATCAATAATTTGTTTACATTTCTTTATTTGTGTGGAGTGGTCGCTCACACTTAATAATTAAACTCTTTTATTAAAAAAGCCCTATACTGCAACGCTTCACAATAATAATGATAAAGAAGTTTCCAGTTCCTTCCATTGAGATACTCTATTACCTTATCTGTACGTAAAGTCCTCGTTTGGAAGTACTTGACCCTAAAAGGGGCCAATATAGGGCATACTGCCAAGAAGTGAACTCCATCCTCTCCTCATTTAGGTTACATAATGAACACAACTGTGTTCTATTATGCATGTACCTTTTACAATTCAGATTTAGGAGTTCACCTAAATTGCACTAATGCATTTTTTGTCTAAACTGTCAGTAACATAGTTCACCTCTTTGGACAGTACACTGTACAACCCTCCATGAAATGTTCCCCTAGCAGCCAATCCCTTACAATCTTCGAAAAAACTAGTCTTATAACACTCAATCATTTTTGAAAGAACTGGACCCCACTTATCCACCTTTAACAAATCTATTTCCAGCGGGCAGTTATATTTGCTGCACAACTCTTTCCATGCTTTACACCACAGTATTACACTTTTTATTATTTCATTACCTATTACTTTTACATATCTATCATCTGAGAGTTGCAATATTTTTTTAACATAATTGAAATTTAACTGTAAGGGTGTAACAATGCAACAGATGACGTCCAGTTTCTAAATATATAAAATAATTTGGGGTATTCTGGGGTAGATAAAAAATTTTTTTTATGAAACATCTTTGTACCTTTTCAACTTCCTCATAGTAGTTAAATCCCCCAGACCTGCCCTCCAAAACTTACAATACTTCTTATAATAGCATCAAACACCTTCCATTTAGAACTTACAGGCAAATCATAATTACTGAAAAACACACTCCATATACTATTGAATGCTAGTTTTGCTTTTGACACTTTTTCCAACATATTACACTTTAGATTCAGATTACTTGTTATAATTAATCCCAAATATTTATATTGATTTACACATTCTATTAATTCTCTAGCATAATACCATTTTTCGTTTTTACAGAGTTTGCCCCCCTATTTGCTAAAAACTATAATTTTTGATTTTTGCAAGTTTATCGTTAGATTCCATTTAAGCGCATATTTATGTAGCTTATTAATGAAGCTTTGTAGTGTTAGGGGATCTTCCGCCAAAACCACGAGGTCGTCCGCATAGGCCAACATGTTAATATTAACTTTTCCCACTCTGACTCCTCCCTCCAGCTCTTCAGCTAGATCATTTATAAATAATATAAAGAAATACGGACTTAGGAAGCACCCTTGTTTTACACCTGTACAGGTTTTAAAGACTGACGTAAGACCTTCTCTACACCAGACCGATGCTTCAGTGCCATCGTATAAGCCCCTAATACCCTCTATGAATTTATTCGATAGCCCTTCTCTATGTAGTTTGTAAAACAGAGCAGCTCTATCTATTGAGTCGAATGCGACTTAAAGTCTATGAAGAACGCGTAAATTTTCTTAATCCCCTTATTCCACTTATATTCTACTAAATTTGTCAATATGAATATGTTATCAACTACAGATCTCCCTCTTCTAAATCCCGCTTGACTTTCACTTATTTTCTTCTTATCCTCCATCCAGGCCACTAACCTTTCTGCGAGAAGCCCAGTATAAATCTTAGCAATGGATTCCATGAACTCCATAGTTTTCCACTTCATTTATGTCTCCCTTTTTAAATAAAGGAAACACTATCGATTTTTTGAAGTTCGCCGGAACCCTGCCCTCATCGTAAAACACATTAAATAGCTGAACCAGTAAAGACCAAAAATTTTCGGGTGCATTTTGATAAAATTCGTTGGGAATCCGGTCCCATCCTGGTGCTTTATTTTTCTTTAATTTGTTTACTCTATATCTCAATTCGCCCCCGCTGGAATTTTTGTCCAAAAAATTATCCACTATCAAAGGCGGTGCGTACAACTACTGTTTTGTGCGTACAATACAGGATCGATACTAATGGAAGGTTATACAATTTATTAAAATATTCTTTCCACTCACTGTTCCGTTGATATATTACCAATCTTTGCAAAGACTGTTTTTTTAAATATTTTAGCTAATTCTCAAAACTCTTTAGAATCAGTAACTTTTTCAAATTTGGTGGTAGTTGTCTTATAGTAATTTTGTTTTTTCGCGTTACAAAGTTCTTTGTACTTTTTTACCCTTTCTAAATACTTATTTCTAACTAGATCCGACTGACTTTTTCTAAAAAGGTTTAGAACTTTAAACATCTTTTGTCTACTGTTATAACATTCACTGTCATACCAGGCTTTCTTTCTTTTCATTTTAAAATTCCGCACTTTTTTAAAGGGTACGACTCCCCTATTAACGATATAATTTCTTCAAAATCAGTTAACTTTACTTTTTCAATCCTCTTTATAAAATTATCTGTTTTATTAAGTAGGCGTTTTTTGTATTTCACTGCATTTTTGGTACCAACGCGTTGCACTGCTCACCCTTAGTTTCTCCTCCCATTTCTATATTTATTACTACTGGTATATGATCGGAAAAGTATTCACTTCCTACCTTAAAATCTTTAACTGCACCGCACGGATTCATAGATACAAAACCAAAATCAATTCCTGAGTTCCCTACTGCACTTATATAAGTCAAGTCTCCTTCTGCATCACCTTCCCTTCTTCCGTTTAATATTATCATCCCGTTTTCTTATATTATCATTATCATTCCTACCGACAGGGTAGGAAATGTGTAATTAAACTGCCTTGGAGGCATGATAGTGGCGCTCAGTACCGCTGGTAATGAAACTATTAAAACCTTGGTGGTGAGTTTTCTGAATAGGGCTGGCTTGGTTCTATTACATACGTATTTATATATTGTTTCTTCTCTATGTTAAGTATATATTTATAAATCTATTTATTTTTAACCATAATATTCTTCCCAGCGACCAAATGTCCTTGCGCTTGGTTACTGCGTCCAAAAATTTCTGCGACCAATAGGTCACGTATAAATTTTCTATTTTATTAGATTGTTGCTAATGTTTTATATTGAAGGTAATTTATAAAACTTAGCTTTGTCTTTTATTTAAGCTGCTTAAGTGCAATAAATCCTTCACCGTTATAGCCCTGCTAAAAAAGGTAAAAATCTCTTAATAGAGTGTGAATGAATTTTTTTTCAACTATTTATAAGAGAAATACCTACGTAAAGTTGAAAAGAAATAAGTAAGTTTGCGTGTTTGTGTTGAATTTATTTGTAGAAACGTCCTTGGTTCTTTGCACCTCGATAATTTTTTTGTATCAACTTTCATATTTAGAAATACTGACTAGTAAAAAAATATTCAGCCATAATAAAAAAAAAAAATAAAATAAAATAAAAAACATTAATAAAGAAACATTCCTTTTGGTTGTTGTCAACTAAGTTTGTAATATTACCTGATGAGATTGTAAAAATGGTAACTCGATAACTTGATTGGAAAATGATTTAAGTTCAAATTATTAGATAATCTGTTTTAAATTATATTTTCCTGAGAATTAATAAAGAACTGCAACTCGGCCAGACTTGGTGGATTGTGGCCTAATGTGGGGAGAATTGGATGGAGGCGGCTGAGTGTGCATTATTCTCCCACAGTGCCGTACCACACTCCTCTACTCTCTTTCTTTCTCATTTAATGTAGGGCTGGAAGAGCAAAGCGTTTCTAAGTACTAAACCGATAACCAATAAAATGCAAGAGGTAAGATCTTACCGGGAGGAAGTTAGAGAAGGAAGGGTGTTCAGGCTATATGGAACTCGGGTATTTATGAAGTCCAATATCCTGTGTTCTTGATAGAATTTGTTCCTCCTGCACTCTGACTTTTGCTACAATTGCAACTCTCCCAATTTATCCTTTATCTCAGCTTCAATACACTTCATCTTTACACACAAATATTCATATGTATATAACATCCGACTTTCTCTCAATTATTATCTCTATAAATTGTCTTTCTAATTTCAGAAATGCTGAAAATTTGTTGTTAATCATTAAAATATTAAACCAAAAAATGATATTTCTGAACTTTGTATAACTGATCCTGCCGGTATGGAAAATAACCAGTTGAAGTTATCACAGTTTAAGATAGATCATCATACTACAATAAATATGGTAAATTTTCAATTTCCTATGAGGCATGAGCCTATTCTCCGCAAAATGACCTCATGTCAATATATAAACTCTATTACGTAATTTAGTGTTGGTTTCACATCCAAGTATGAATAATGGAAAGTGGCTAAATCCTACTAGCGACGGCTCCTCAGATTTTGCTATTCACAGCGTAGTCTGGAGGCAGGATGTATAGCAGAACAGATTAAATAGTACTAGTAACATATTCTGCGACTAACGTTTATGTTTTTCATAGTACCGTCACTTTCTATAAAACAGACAAATATGATGGCAATCTAGGCTAATGGAAAGTCAAAGTATCCTAAATATAACATTGTGAGTACAATGTCTGTAATGTGTATTCATTTCAACATCACCTATCGTAAACTCTGGTGCTTGTTTTCGCTAATGTTTTAATGACATAGCAATGTCAAAGCCTTCACAAATATAACAAAAGGAAAGAATAATTTATAACTAGTGGCCCCACAGCCGGCTGCCGCCTTTTCAATACAAAGGTATCAAAGACAAGCACCGATAAAGCCCTATCTATTGAACAGAAGCCACCTAGTCTTTGAAAGTCGCCGATGGGCGACCAAATCTGGCCACTGACCTGAATCACTGGTCGCCGATCTAACCAAGGTTGCACGCTACTAGAGATGTCTTAGTGTGAGAACTTACTTACACACTTGACAGTGTGTGAGTAAGACTGATATAAACTTCGCCCCACTGGAAGAGGGGATCATTATATCACCATCATTATACCAGTAGCCATATTATTATATCAGTATCATTTTACAGCAGCAGTTATACTTGAGTTCCGAGCGCGTCCCTATACAAGGTTTTACTTATAATTATTTTCATGGTTGTGCATATTAGTTTATTTATTATAATCATTTTAAATTATTTGTTATTTAACTCTTAAAATTATTTATTTACTTTTATCAAATCATATTAATTGTAATTACCATTAGGCTCATTCAAATTATTGTTAAAATATATTCTAGTTTTATAAATTCAGTGTTAGTAATTCAAGCAATAACTCTCTAAACTAACTTCCGCCTAATAAATCCCTCTTCAAGACATCTAACTTTATACCTCAGAAATCACGACAGTTGATTCCACTACAATGTCATTTGGCGGAGGTTTGGTCTATTGTTCACAGGAAATAAAAAAAATTAGCATATTTATTGTACTACGGTGATTTATCCTAAATAGCAGTAAACTGCAATTGGTTACTTTCCATATTGTCAACTGTCTACTCAGCTTTATGTTAAAGGTCTTTTTATAGATTGAGAGCTCTTATCTCTTTCTCTTGACAGAAGAAAGAAGATAGCGAGGGTTTAAATAAGCTACATTTTATTGAGGCAAGTGCGTCAAAATTAATAATCACGATGCAAAAATGTTAGATCATATTGATTTGTTAGATTTAGTCCTTATTTACTAGTACTTCTCTGTTATGGAATAAATAGTTTTCTGTTGAGGAAACTCACCACATCAAGCACTTAGACTCCATGTTGCTTTTGCCAGCCACATGAACGCTACGCTCGCCTCCATCTGTCATCTTCCCCTATATAATCTGTAACTTATGGATGAATGGACTGCAACTTGCATGTACCAAAGTTTTCTCTAGATAACCTAGTTTCTAGTCCACCAAGAGCTAGAAAACATTATTTTTATACAAGACAATATGGAGGGCTAAATTCAGTCTGAAACAAACAATTAAGAGTTAAAGATCAGTTTTCAAGAAGTCCAAAATCAACCTTCAAGAGTCTACAATCAATTCAAGAGCCTATAAACATTATTGAGGAGCCTACAATAACAACTTGCAAAGGAGTTACTTCAAGCGAAAGCTTCCAAGAAATAATCAACTGTCCGTTTTACATCATTAGAGTTTTCAACAAGCTAGTCAAACTAGTACCGAATCAATTGTTAGGACTGGTTATACTGCTCATGAAGTTATACACAACTGCCCACGCTACCAACATCATAACTCTTCACTTAGAGACACTATTCTCTCTATGTCCTCCATCTCTTTACAAAGAATCGTAAATATACAATGTCAATAGGGTGTATTCATTTCAGCATCAACATTCACCATTTAGAGCCACTATTATTTAGCTCATATTTTATGCATTTGATAGATAAAATTACGCTTCATATTTCGAATTAGAGCAAATAATTTTTCATAATATGATGAAGAACGTTTCGTTGTTACATTGCATTTTCTCGGAAGAAAGAACACATGAATATCTAAAATTTAGAGTCAAATTGCTCTTGAATTGCTTGACAAAATAATTCTGTAATCTTGCAGAAACATCATTCAAGTTTTATGTAGCAAAAGTATGAAGAAAAAAATTAATCTAACTGAATTATTGCATAGCGTTTTATTAAGTGAAATAAATGTACCATTAGGGCTTAGGTATACCAGACGCTCTACCACTCAATTATAGAAGAGCTGGATTGTCTAGTGTGGGAAAATTTGGATGGACGCCCCTAACCTTCTGCAAGCTCTGGCGGGGCGCACAATAATTCACCATCTAGCATGCTGCGTGCAAAACGTGAATTGCTACGTGATTTACTTCTGTCTTGGAATTGTAGAGGTAGAGAGGCGATGGGAACTTGGATGAGGGGCAAGAGAGCACTTCCACAAATCTTTGAATTCTATCCTACTGAATTTACCGTTAACGATAGTCACAGAGATCATTATTCACCTAATAACATAAGTAAATGCAATAAAAACAATAATGGTATAAAATGATAATAAAATATACACAAAAATGCAAGAGATAAATTGATTGTAGTAATAAAAACATCAGAAAATATTTCTGAAGTTTGTAAAATTCCAATTCGATGGGACTGGTTAGTCATGATTTTAAGACAATATAGATGGGAATTCCAAAACCGAAAGTTCTATAAGAAAAAAGAGATAGAGATAGTGTCGAAGTTTAAGTATCTAAGTTTGTTCTATAACTCAAAGCAAAATCGGGTTCTTACCTGTAAATGTGAATACAATAACGTTTATTAGTCGTAACTGAGCCGTAAAGAGTTGTTGGAGCAGTATGGTTACTTAACTAAATTTGAAACACAGAATTAAATCCTAGGTTATTATTAAAAGATTGGATTGTTATAAATACACAAAGCAAAACACTTAAATTTTAACACCTTAATCAGGAGTTATACTAATCAACCTTACCTCTATGAGTTGCACTTTGGTAAATAATTTGCGTTAAAATAATTATTTGTCATGAGCAGTCTTCACCAAACTTCCGGGCGGGGATTCATCCCTTAATATTCTCCAGAAAATGCTGTTTCAAATGTTACTAACCGCTTAAAAATCCATCCAGCCGAATTTGCAAATTAATGCATTTCACAAAAACGTGACGGAAATTGTTGAGTGTTAAGGGAGATCTTACATCAGGTGTAAGTAACAGCCTTAACTATAATAACTTCCGAATTGGAAATAAAACAATGTTGAGAGTATTTGAACCTTTAAATTCCATTTTTACAACAGTAGTAATTAAAAAATTGATATGAAAAAGCATATGATCTATATCCCATACCAAATTATAGCCAATGAAAATGTACCTTCCACTTTCGCCCAATTCTGACAACCTAATTACCGAATACCAATAAAAATAGCGAATTTCCCCAACAAGCACCCCCCCTTTGAAAGACAAATGTCTTTCAAAAACACAGATACCCTTTCTCGTTAATGTTCAACTTCACTCTGTCCTTCAGCGACACAATCTTCACTATCCTCCATCAAAAGTGGGCACACATGCAAGCGGCCTCTTGAATTCGGCCCAGCGAGTTTTCACCGTTGCCATTCGTACTGTTCCGTCAATGCGTGGATGTAGCCTGATTATCCGAGCAGTCCTCCACTGCAACGGTGGAGTGTTGTCTTCCTTAATGAGTTCCAGCGTTCCTACTAGCAAATGGTTTCTAGGATCCTGGAATTTCCACTTATTTCTGGCTTGTAGGCCTGATAAATATTCCAGCGACCACCTTTTCCAGAAGCATTGTAGCTTTTTTGGAGTAACTGCTCCTTTTTAGATGTGATTCTGGAGTACAGGTCAAATCAGGTTTAGGGGGTAAGAGGAGAGAAGAACCAATGAGGAAATGACCTTGTGTAAGGAATGAAAGCTCTGAAGGATCTAAGGATAGTGGTGTAAGAGGTCGAGAGTTTAAGCATGCCTCGATCTGTGCCAGTATTGTGCTAAGCTCTTCAAAGGTCAGCACCGTATTTCCCATGACTCTTTTTAGGTGGAACTTAACTGCCTTCACAGCTGATTCCCACAGTCCACCAAAGTGTGGTGATCCAGGGGGTATCACCCTCCTTTAATAGTCACATTAGTAGGTTTAATGCCAACGCCCAGTTTGTTTGCTAAATGTGTAGTTATAAAATTCAATTCTGATCCTGAATCTAAAATAAATCTACATAAAAACGGTTTGTTTTTATTATCATAAATATACACTGAAGCTGTAGCTATAAGCACCTGAGAAGTGCAATTAGCAGTAGACTCTGCATTCACTTCGTTGTTGTTTAAAGAGAGTGAACCTACAACAACCTGTCTTTCTCGTGCCGTAGTATTGATAGAGGAACCAAGATTTGTTCCATCATTGGTATTAGTAATGTTATTACTATATGAGTTGTCCAAGGTGATTAGAGAATTTCTAGGATTTGGAACCGTTTCTGCCATACCCTCTGGTGAATTGTTACATTGCACTTTACATAACAATGTGTTATGCCTCCCTGAGCATTTTTTACAACTTGATGATTTGCAGTCCTTTACTGCATGACCGTGTGATAAACAGTTCCAACAACATTTACCTTTCCTTACTAGATTACGCCTATCTTGTAAAGACTTACTCAAAAATAAACTACAATTATAAACTGCATGTTTTTGACTTTCACAAATAGGGCACAATTTTTCATTAATTGTAACAAGACATCTCTTATTTTCCTTAAATTTTGTAAAATTATCCTTTTGTAACCTTGAAAATACAATCTCTTTAGATTTTGCGGTAGCTCCTTTAATTTCATATGATTCCAGCCATATGTATCTATTTTCTAAAAACTGTTCCAAATCTTTTTATAATTTGAAGCCTGTTTTGAAGGTGCGGACTGTTCCCAAGCTTGTAATGTCAAATTGTCAAATTTACTAGTGATTAGATGGATCAGCAGTGTATCCCAATATTCTGTTGACTGGTCCAAGGATCTTAAAGCCTTTAAATGTTTATCAAATGTATTTCTGAGGTCGCGTAATGCTCGTGCTGATGATTTATCTATTTTAGGGTAGTTAAATAAAGATGTTACATGTGACTGTATAATAATTTTATTATTTTTATAACAGTCACATAGTAATTTCCATGCTACTTCATAATTTTCTGCACTGAGTTCTATTGAACTTATGGGATCTGGAGCATCTCCTTCTAAACAGCCTAATAAATAACCAAACTTCTGAACTGGATTTAGACCTTTAACATCATGTATCATAGCCTTATATGTTTCATAAAAGGTAACCCAATTAAGATACGATCCATCGAATTTTTGAATGTTAACCTTTGGTAATTTAGCTTGAATCGATTGTAAATTTTCAACCATATGATCGTTTGGCCTTTGATTTGATTCGCTGTTTATTATATTTAATAAAACTGATTTTAATGTATAAAATCTATCCTCAAATTCACTTCTTCCTTGCCTTTGTTTTTCTTGAATTTCTGAATCTAAATTATCCGTTAAATCTTCTATTTCCGATTGCACCTCATCGAATTTTTGCCAAATATCTGGCAGAGAACTTACCCTAGTTTGTAATGGTGTAGTATCCTTTTCTGATATTTCATAGTCCTCTACAAAATTTATAATTCTAGTCAGTGATGCCTTCACTCTACCTCTTTGTTTGACTAATTTGCCAAATATTTTTGTTTCGCCTTCCATACTATTTTAGTGATTATTACTTGACACAGAAAGAGACAAACCTAAACCTCGAATGAATATGAAAAGAATGTTTATAAATAGAAAGGAGATAGGATTTTTTGATAATGTGTATTCTCACCTGAACCTGATTGCCCTTATATTAATCTTGTTTAGCCTGAACCTCCAATTATGTGTAAACCTCCAATATTATGTAGAATTTTCCAATCCGGCCCGGAGGTCCAATGTGGAGTGTTAAGGGAGATCTTACATCAGGTGTAAGTAACATCCTTAACATAATAACTTCCGAATTGGAAATTAAACAATGTTGAGAGTATTTGAACCTTTATACTCCTTTTTTACAACAGTAGTAATTAAAAAATTGACATGAAAAAGCATATGATCTATATCCCATACCAAATTATAGCCAATGAAAATGTACCTTCCACTCTCGCCCGATTCTGACAACCTAATTGCCGAATACCAATAGAAATAGCGAATTTCCCCAACAGAAATCGTGATACAAAATTCCTTAGTTTTTTTTATATATATATAGGATAGATAATTATCATTATTATTACTCTTTTATTTATAAAAAGTATAATTATGTTGTAAATCTCAAGTCGATAGACGGTAACATACCATTGTCTTAAGATGATTGAGTTCAGATTTTTAATTTCCAATTTTACAAACAAACATCTTTTTCTATTCAATGCTATTCATAACCTTGAATTATCTGATTGTTGAACTAATGGTATTTTGGTCTTTGTTCTTGTAATTGGTATGTAAACTTTATCAATCGATAAAAGACGGAGAAAAAATAAAGAACTCCATTTAGTCTTTGTAAATATGAAGAAGGCTCGATTCAGTTCAATGCATCGAGCATTAGAAAGAAAAGTGAAGGGGGGCGCCAATGCCCATAGATGTTGACGCGCCTTAAATTAAAAAAAAAAAGAAAAATAGTGTAGGGACCGACTTAATATCGATGATCAGGAGTCTTTATGGAGTCACTAAATCAAGAGTAAATATACCAGCTAAAGTAAGTAAACGCTTTCCATACCACGAAAAGATTATATTGCAAGGTTGCAGTCTAGCACCTAATAATTCTATATAATATTTGTCTGCAAGATATGTGGATGAAAAAATATGAGTAAGGAAGGAAAGTTCAGTCTATTAGATGAGACTGTTTATTCTTTGAGCTACGCTGTCATTATTGCGCAAGTTGAAGAAGCTGCTATAGCCGAATACATTCAATTTGATGTTGAACTCAGGGCAGTTAATAAGCGGAAGTTCCAGCGTAACGTACCTTGGTTCTATATTAAGTTCAAAGATGGAACCTATGCTAAAGATGTCAAGGAGAAAGTAGGAAAAGGAAGAAATGCGACCGGATGATGCATTTAATAATATAGAACCGCGATGTGAGTTAAAGCACGTATGCCTCCATTAAAGGATGGCCTACTTCTGTAGGGATCGTAAGCTTGGATATTGTCAGCAAAGCTATGCCCTAAATGCTATAGAAATGGATTTTTGATGGCGGTGCTTAAGAAGAACGGTCCTTAAGAGGTTTCCAAATGCCACCATTAGGAAGACAGTTGCAATGAAAAAGATGATTTTGGATAGAATTGATGAAAGAAGGTTTGGACATGTTTTAAGAATTGAGAATACGCGCCTACCATTGTAAATATTCGACTGCCAACCAGTAGTAGAAAGAGAAGTGGTTGGAAGGGGCAAGGGATGCAAGCTTGTGTGATAACGATGCTGTGAACCGGAACAAATAGTTACGGAGAATAAAACTTGGAAGAGAGAATAAAACTTTTGTCTTTATATTTTTCAGTTATATATTTCGGCCAATTCATTTTGGAGCAAAATTAAAATCATTGAATAACAAGCGCTTTTCTGTTCATAATTATCGAAATATTTTTGTTGGTAGATCATACTTTTTAAAATGATGTGAACGATGTATGGTTATATATATTAGTAGTTCTCAAACTAAATATACAGCTTTTTATTACTTTGGCACTTTGCCAACCACAAGAGGGAATATTGGTTTATAGAATTGAAATGTTTTCTGTTTAAACGATTTTATATGGCATATACAAATAATTTCTCTCATTTCCTTAATAACTGTTAAATATTTTTTAAGAAATTTTTTAATGTAATAATAACATAACGGTGATTTTATGGTAATAAAGTGTAAAAAAAAAAAAAGTAAAAAAAAGTTTGAAATTATAGATTAGTTATTTCTGTTTTTTTAAACAAACGTATTTGTTGTTCCAAATTGATTTATTACAGAATAAAATGATGTATAGAGAAATAAGAAAACCTAAAGTCCTATTCCAACCAATTTAATCTTTGAAAAATGTTGGAAAGTTGTTGCCGACACAATCAATTTTGGTTGTTTGCCTTCATTCACTTGTACACACACACACACATATATATACATAGATCAAAACAGTTTTGCACAAATATTTTTGCTTACAGTTACAAACATCACCTGTACATAAAATATGAACCAAACAAATAACATTGGAACTTGTGTTTTGCAACTGCTTGATTTATTTAAAATAATATTTTTTTCTTGGAAAATAGAATGGAGAATTAATTGGATTTATGGAGAAAAACAAAAAAAATGGTTGGCAATTGCAATGGATATTGATTCTCGGTGGCTATTTGGATAGTTTAAATAGTTGAATGATATGAACTTAATATATTGTTCCATCAGTTTCCAAAGAAAAATTCCTGTTTAAATAGATATGCGAGTGTAATGGAAGAAAGAAAATAATAGTTTTGAAAAATAGTTTAGAATATTTTATAGTTTGAAAAATAGAATTTTGTTAATATTTTAAATGTATCTTAGTAAAGTGAAAAGAGTCAGGTACTATAATTTAAGGTCATTGTTATAAAGAGACAAAGGCACAAGAATCCGTTTAATTAATAACGGATGCCACTTGGCCAACTGTTTTGTAAGAGAAGGCATTCTTCCGTCTGCGTTCTGCCTTCTAACAAGAATAGTTTGCTGTAGACACCGAAGCAGAACACTTGTTTTTCGCTCTCTTAGCATCAGTGCATATTAATAAGTTAATAATTTCTAATGCAAATAACTTGTAGTTATTATTTTAATAGAATATATTTATTGTTAGCAGTGGTGACTACTTTCTTATTTCTGATATTCTCTCTTAAACTATATACTTACAAGCCCTTTTGCAAAACCGCTCAAGCTACCACTACAAACTACAACAACTCAACACACCAATAACATTTCAGGAGGGTTTGACAAAGAGTGGCTGTGTAAGGATGAACTCGGAGGAGCTCATTTTGAAAGAAGCAGAATTATACTTTTATATAAGTTTTTTGGCTTCCGTTCATTCCACAGCAAACCTAATTTGATGGTTGTACATTAAGCCTGTCTAAAAAAAAAAATAGGATCAGAGACATTTTCCGTGATAGCCTGCTTCATTTTGTGGTCACCGACCGGTTTCGGGTGTTCGCTCATCATCAGGATGCTTTTGTTGAACAGTGTAATAACATAGACTTGTACAGAGCAAATACAATTGATACAATCAGAGTGTATCAACTGAATTTTCCATTACTTTACTTTATAATTTGAGAAGATAAAATTCACCTAAATGTTCACTATTTTGCTCAATCACCTTACGATCTATCGCGTTTATTTTACTATTCAATCCTTGAAGATTTGGAAAGCCTTCAAGATTTGCTACTGATATTGTTCATTTAAAAACAGATATAGTTTTATCATTTAAACTGCAACTAATAAACAAAGCTTTCATAAATTTGTTTGCGATTTTTACTGATTTTAAATTCAGTAATTACATATTTGATAGAAATTTTTATTATTAGACAGCTTAATAAATAAATCAATAATGCAGATATATAAGTACGCATAAGAAATTAATCCAAACAAACTAAGTTAGCAGCTGGTGTTCCCTTGTCCAACTTCATTATAAAACGGAAGTGGTATCATATATTATAACATCTCTTCCCCATTTCCCACTCAGGTACCAACACCCCCCTCTTAACCTAGTTAGGCCCTAACAAAAACATTTAAAAACCAGTGTATCAACTAAATTTGCTCTGTGCAAGTCTATGTTATCACACTGTTTTGACAAAAACATACTGATGATAGGCGAACGCCCGAAACCGGTCTGTGACCACAAAAAGAGGCAGGCTTGCACGGAAAATATTTCTGATGCTTTTCAGCTCTGTTATACCAACCACAACATATATATATATATATATAAATAAAAACTCAATTTCGGAAAGTAAAAAAAGTAAAACATACTATATTATTAAAGGATCCTCTGCTTCTTGCAAAGCACTGATCATTTAGATTAACAAAATAATGAATTTCATTAATCCATACTATTTTCTTGAAAATAGTAGAATCCAAAATTAAGATCACTATAAGGAAGACTATATTAAATTAACTATTTATGTAAACTTTATTCTTGTAGATAAGCAATCAGTTAAAAGTTATTACAATAAGAATAATAAAAAAGGAAAGTTGACATCTATTCTATAGTTGGATAAGTGAGGTAATAAAATTCACTGGGAGAATATAAGAGGATATCAGTGAGCCAGGAAAGAGAGTAGAATTGCAAAGGGTGGAACAAAGAATATATTCGATAAAGAAGATGCAGGATTCAGGAGAGATTTGAATAACCACGTCATCAGCCATAATAACAAGAGATCGATTTGCTATAAAAATCAGATAGGGATTATATAAAAGAAAACAGCAAAGAAGATCTTATATGTAAGTAACATACGAGAAATAATCCTTTATTCAGCTAATATAATGAAAATAAATATTACACTAAATTAGTTGTTATTGCTGCTTCTAGAGATTATTAATTTCTATTAAATATATAATAAATCCCATGTTGATGCTGATTAGTTTCTGTTTGTAATTTGAATGACGATGGAAAATCATTGAACATCATTACTCTAATCATAGATAATAACGCATGCGATATTTTCTGCTTGTGCTTTTAACTAAAAAGTGTTGAGTAAAGAAACTTCTAAAGCACCGATTTAGAGTATATAGATTGAATCTATCTTTCTTTTTTACACTTGGTTTCGAAAAGCGTCTACTTTGTTCATTAAAAGTGGATAGCACATTATCAAAACTTATCTAATTCGGAAGTTCCTATAAAATTAAATAGACCAAATTTGAGTAATATGTCTTGATCTGAGTAATATCATGTAGGAGTTCTGGTCGACTCTATTTAATAAGTTTGTTGCAATGAAGTTAATAAAGATCACATTTTTCTGACGTACAACACTGGGAAGGGTTAGTCACTGCTTAGTTTCCAAATAATATATAAGAGTATTTTTACATCCATTACTGCTACCAGCTTCTCATTCTAATCTATAACCATCTTTATTAATTCTCACTAACTAAGAAAAGTAAAGTACTGCCAATTTTTTCAGGGGTGCTTAACGTCCACCTACCAAATTAGGTGTTATGGACGGAGGTGGAACCAACTACTTTGCTATTAAAATTTTTTAAACGAATATAAAATTTAGCCCACTATACGCGGGATTCGAACTGGGCATCTCCCAGTTACAAGTCCATACTCATAACCACTACACCAATGTTTTTTATATCTTTATTCTTTAATAAATTTTTTGAAATTTTGTTTAGTTCGTTTTTTTTTTTTTCCGGATAATATTTCTTTTTCGTTTTTACTTTTCCAAACATAGTGTTTTTTAAAATTCTTTTTCCTTAATCTAAATTTATAGGAAATGTTTTCAATTAATTTTTTATTTATTTTACCTTTATTTTTATTTTTTTGTTAATTACAATTCATAAATAAATTTAGTTTTTCATTATTTACCATTTATTTCTCTTTCTTTTTTAGAGACAATAATTTACTTCCAATTCTCCAATAAATAATCTCGTTAATTCTCCAAAGAGGTAAGTTTTATTATATTATTATATTGTTGTGACAAGAATTTCAAGAACAATGGAGAATAATAACGAGTAATCCATCTGATATTTCAATGGCAAATCAAATTGATGAAATAGGAACTTGTTGTTTGAAAAGAGAAGGATTGAATTGCCACACAGAAATGAAAACCTGGTCCATTCCAAATAAAAATGGGAATAAAGAAAAGGTTGGGGGTAATCCGATTACCTCCGATGGCAATGGGTAAATTGTTTTTATTAAAATCAACCAGATATATATCTACGAATATTGATAATATCAAAAAGTTACAGATACACTCATTTTAATAAAATAAGGGTAGTATTGAATAATGCTGTTTCAGCAAAAAAAAACGATGAATTTGATTTATGGAAATTAAGGAAAAGTGTGCCTCGAGGGATTGATACCGTTAAAGGATTGAGAGATATTAAAGAGATAATAAGCGGTCCTTGTGATAGTCGGAAATTTTAGAGTTAAGAAGAATAAAGCGTAAATTGACCAAAGAAAAAAGATATTAATAAGTATTTAATCAGTCAGTATATATTAATATCAGAGGCCAAATTTGACCACCTGTAGCATATAATATACACACTATGTAAAATATCAGGTACATCAATATTACTTCAATTTTACTTGTAACAGGCATGTCCTCAGGATTTCCCTTAGGTCACGACGGAGATCCAGATCTCCATTGATCCCTATCAATATCACTATGATTCTCCTCTGCTATCCTCCAATTAGCCAACACTTCTTAGACATCTTGCAGCCAGTCCGTTCTTGGACATTCTTTTTTTTTCTTAAGAGACGGCTTCCACCCAAACATTTCTTAGGCTATTTTTTCCTCCCTACATGGTCCGTGTCGTATCAGATAAGAATTTTTTGCAGTGCCCGCTCAACTATTTCTTTTTTAATTTGAAGCATCTCCCAGAACCCGAATATTGCTGACCTTTTCTCTACTCTCGATACGCGCACATCTTCTCCATTAGTATATCTCTACAACTTTTAACATCTGCGACTATTTGTCTTGTGAATGACCAGGCTTCGCACCCTATAGTAGCCATAACGTTGTCGCAATGGCCATTACTATAGAACAACCAAGATATTTGAATATGTCTACCTTTCTTATAAATACCTTACTTTACCATTCGTCAGATATAGATCCTCTTCATTCTTAGAGTCCTCTATATTACAGAATATTCAGTTTCGCTATAATTTCGAGCCCCTAAGCAGCTTATTCTTTTTTTAAAGCTTTGGATCAATGCACAGCATAGTCATCAATCCTGACCAATTAACAACCCTGTTTCAAGCGTTTAATGGGCGAGAATGGATCAGATATTCACGGTCCATCTTTAAATACATAATTTCTTCCATATAGACAAGCTGAGCCATGTTTATTAGACATGTGTCGATAACTTCAATATAAACAACGCGTAATTATAAACAAAGCAAAAAAATATTTGTGGTATGGTCATTTTGAGGATTAGTGTATTGGCAATTGAGATGTGAAAAAAGGGGGAGATGAACACAAAGCGAATAAATTTATATATTCAATTAGTTACTCAGAAATATGATGAACATTCTCAACATCAACACTAGGTAGTCCAATCATTTATTCCCAGTTCCTACCCCTTCAACTTCCTCCCATTTGTTCTTCTTGTTTACATATGACACATAAAGATAGAAAACCATACAATCACAATTCAACAAGAACATTTCACTAACACGCACTACAAGATTAATAGTTTTAACAGGAGATAATCCTATAATTTAGTTAATATTATTTGAAAGAGAAGTAAAGCTTAAAGTAAATATATGTAGCATGAGATTCAGAACTGTTTGACTTGAGGCTACGGGAAACTGATTAATTAGTGAAGAGGCACTTAGTAGGATTGTGTTGTCTTGAATTAAATAGAAGCAATTCTGTATCCGACTAATAAATGCCTTGAATTTTATACATTTTATTTAACAGTAATCTGTGTTCTCCATAATCTTATTTAAAAATTTTAATATCCAGCTTTACACTTTAATATTAATTCTCTCCCTTGCAGGTAAGGTATCTTTTAATCAAATTACGAATCCTCCATTTATATTTAATTGGTTAACGAGATATACGAGATATTTTATTGTTTCCTTCCTCGCCCATAATCCCGTTCAAATTTCATTTATTATCAGTGGTGGCTGGTGAAAATTTTAAGTAGGGTTGCTGTATATTTAAAACAATAAATATAATTCATTTTTTTTTCAAAAAGTAATGGTTTTTTTTATTACTGAGTAAAAAAAGTTTGCTTTATTAAAAACATTACTGACTAAAAAATAAAATCCATTCTTTAACCCTTTAACTGCTACGCAATAAAGCGGAGTAGTGGGGATGTCAGGCTACGGTCTTTCTACTACTGCGTACCTCACACGCTGCGTCAGTATCTCCATTGATGGCTTTTAAACCGTTTACTGGGTATAAATAACAGTAAAAATATTAAAAACTACAAATATTTAAAAACATGTGCATTTAATAAATATAAATATAAATAATTGAAAATTTTTTTGTGTTTGAAAAATTTCAAAACAGGGTGCAACACGCAACCCAACTGAACTCCTTCAGGATTTCGTTTTTTTGTTGTACGAAAAATGCAACATTCTTTGAAGGTGCAAATATCTGTCTCGAGACGTAATAGTGGGAAAAACAGGTGTTTCCATGAATAAAAATGATTAAAAAGTGTATGGAAAGAACTTTGAAGACTTGTTTACCACAACAGTTCTAGTTATAGAATGAATATTTTTCGCTGAATGTCATCTGTCGTCTAAAAACGTACTAATAATTATTAAAATAAACAACAGATTGCGCTACAATAGTTACACAATCTTGTGCTTCGAGCAGTTAAAGAAAAAAAGTACAAACACAGATGTGTGTTCATAGAGTGAGAGGTCCAGCCAAGCAGTGACACATATATGTGTCCATAGCGTGGCAGGCACTACCAATAGTGAACACATATATGTGTCCGTAGCAGTTAAAGGGTTAATTTTTGCATTGACTAATTCTTCAATAACTTTTCATTAAATTCTATCTTTAGCGGCGCTGTTCAAAAAAGAGCTCATTTATTTTAAGCAGTGATAAATGCAAACGAATATCGATAATTCAGGCACTGCAGAGATAGCAGTTATTTTTTTCTGTCATCTACGTATGTAGATTGTTGTAGAGATTATTGCACTGCGACCTGAAAGATCTATTGTGCTCCCGGAGCCCTCTCCAATGCACAGCCGGCCTCCAAGCAGTGTTCTCTAACTACAGACAACACTACCCATCACCGGACACTGAGTTGTAGAGGCTCCTAGGTAGAGAAAAATCTAAGGGCGGCATGCTGGATTCGAACCCGGGACCTCCGCGTTGCTAGTCTAGCGCGCTACCACTGAGCTAATCCCTTCCTTTTCCCTTGGCTTTCGCCAATTAACTAGGGACGGAGACCCTAGTTTGTGTACTGTGTTTGTTCTTGCCTGTAAAATGTAGAGTGGACGTAGTTTAGTGTAGAGTGTACTGTTCTGACGAAGTGCATTGGGTACTGAGCTGTGGTTACCCGTGGGGTCGCTACTTCCCAAGTAACTGCATGCAACAGATACTCTTTGCGGGTTTCTGCCATGTAAGTTGTAAATAGAATAATTAATTTTTTAACTATGTAATCAATGGCACAATAATAACGTGTAACATTTCAAATTTTATGACATTTAGATAATATTATATAAATTGTTTTAATGGTCATTTCTTTTGAGAATCGTGGTCATTTCTTCAGAGCAATCGCTCTTGCGAATGAAGGTCATAGCTTACGACCACACTACATACACTTTTTTCATATTCAGGGACCAGAAAAATTTATTTTTGGTTGAAGACCCAGCTAAGAAAATTTGTTATGATCAAATACTAACTACTTCCTCTTAGAGCAGTAAGAGAAAGAGAAAAAAAAAAATCTGTTGAGAAAGACCTAAACAACTTTCTCTTACTGCAATTTACACATTTATACAAAATTTAATGAAATCCATCACCGGTATTTTTATGAAGAAAATAATAGAAAAATGAAATAATAGAAAAATGAAAACTGTTTAATATAAACGCACTTCCAGTAACCTTTTTTATTTTTCAATCTCAGAATTTTGGCAACATATTTAATTCTTATTAATACTATTTAGATGAAGGAATCGTGTAAACAACTTGTTAAAGCACTTTACAGGGAAATAACTGTAATGACATGGAAAGCCATACCAATGTCAAAGTGGTTCCAGCCAGCTGCTATCTTAACAAAGGATGGCAGTAATAAAAGAGCAATTTATAACCAGCGGCCTAGCAGGCCGCCGTCTTCAAGACAATGCCGGCCAAACAAACAACAAAGCCCTTTTCAATACTTTACATCAAAGCAAGCACCGATAAGGTTGGCCACTGACCTAAATAAGGTCAGCAAACTACGAAGGTCGCACACTAGGACAGATGTCTTGGTGTGAGTGTGGCCAACACCGATATATAAACTCTATCACATACAAGAGAGGATCATTACATCTTATACGACGATACGAGCACGTCCATATACACGAGCAGCAGTTTACGCAACTATACACAGTTTCATTTAAACTTATTATCTTTTAGTAGTGCATCTTAGTTCGTTTATTTTATCATTCTAATTTATTACTTATTTATCTTCTATTTATTCCTAAGTATTTTGCTAGTTATTAGTTACCATTTCTAACGTTCAAATTATTGTTCAAATACAGTTTATTTTTATAAAATCCGTTTTAATAATTCGAGCACTAACATCCAAAATCTCTAACTAACTTCCGCCCTCTTCAAGATATCTAGTACATCAGGAATCACATCAAACGATTCCATTACATAACTGTTGAGTAAAGCACGATTTCTCCCAGATCCTGCTGTTTCCTCTAAAATCAATTTTGTTTTAGAAAAAGATTAAATGGAAGTAATACTTCCGTCTATATGTACGGATAATTAATAAACAACGTTTAAACAAACACATTACTATCATTAAAGTAAAACGCAGAAAACCTTGAAAACGTGCAGTAATATCTAATGTTATTTCTTCCCCCCTCAGAATTTCCATAAAATAAATTTTCATTGAAAAAAAAATCTGGTGTGAAACAGTCACACAACTTTCTCTTACTCCAGTTTTCAAAATTATAATTGACAAATTTTATAGTTTGTGTACCAAATTAATTCAAATACGACGAAAACTGAAAAGAAAAAAAACCGTTCAGTAAAAGCGTACTTCCGGTTGACTAATTTCCTTGAAACTCTGAATTTAGGCCATCCATTTATTTCTAATTAATTTTGTTTGGATGATAGAATTGTAAAATCAACTATGATAGCACTTTAGAGAAAAACATAACCCTATCCCTCCCCTAAAAGTGCCATTAAATGAATTTTCCTAGAGAAATGTTTTAGGCCAAAGTTGTAGCTCTTTGTATGTGTAGTTGATATACCAAGTTTAATGAAAATCGTCGGAGCCATTTTTGAGAAAATCGCGAAAAAGTGGAAAAATCATTTAGTAAACTAACCTTCGGTCATCCGATTTTTTTCAAACTCGGAATTTCAACAACATATTTAATTCTAATAAACATTATTTAGATGATAGAATTGTTTAATGAACTGAAATAGCAGTTTAGATGAAAACCTAACCCCACCCCTCCCCCATAACTGCCCTTAAATGAATTTTCCCAAGGAAATGTTTCAAATAAAAGTTGTAGCTCTTTGTATGTGTAGTTGATATACTAAGTTTAAAGAAAATAATCGGAGTCATTTTTGAGAAAATAGCAAAAAAGTAAAAAAAAAAAACAAGTAAAGTGGTACTTCCGGTTGAGGAATTTTTGACAGATGACCCACTGTCAGATGCCATGGTGATACCTAAACGGAATATCAAGTTTTAACTTTCTACGGTTTTTCGTTTTTCAGCTATGCTCGAAAAGTTGACACGATTACAATACTTCCTCTTACCAGGAGTAAGAGAAAGTAAAAAAAAGTTTCAACTAAATGTTGTAACTCTTTTTAGATTTAGTGGATGTACAAAGTTTTAAGAAAATCGTTACAGCCATTTTCGAGAAATTTTCAAAAAAGAAAAAACTGAAGAATCCATTCAGTAAAATGGTGCTTTCTCATGACCATTTTGACATAAATCTTACTATCGCAATCTCATGGCATCTAAATGAAATATCAAGTAACAGTTATCTGCGGTTTTCCGTTTTTAAATTATACTGACCTCTTTACTAAGTTAGACCAATTTTTAAAAATCATTTTTTGCTATTGAAGTATCGGATCACCGTGCCGTGCCTCTCATACAGCCAGCCGTAAGGGAAAGTAATTAAGAATAAAATCTATGAACATGATAAATAATAATTAATACATTAAAGAAAGGGAGCTTAAAATGTAGAACTATTTGTTTTCAGTATAAAAAAAGGGGAATTTAATGGCCAAATTATTAAAATCTTTAATTTATTTACTTTTTGAACATTGTTCGACACTAGTGTCAACTATTGGTGCAAATTATTTATCTGTTTACCTAATGATATTTTTTATACCTATGTCTCTTAAATGAATTATTCAAAATTTAAAAGTAAAAAAAAATAAATGTTTATTCTCGCTGCAATGTATTGTAATATGCTTTGTATGGGGGGGGGGGGGCTAAATAAAATATGTTAATTAATAATTAATTGTTATAATTTATATTTGAAATCTTCTCTTAGGGATCTTGTGAGGTCTGTATTTATACAGAAGTTGGAGAGGATGAAAAAACAATTATATATATCGATTCAAAAATTATATAATTAAAATAAACAGTAAATGCCAAAAAATTAATTAATACAATATTGAAATACAACAACATAAGTGTCTTATCATTTAGGAGAAATTGCTTTTTATATAACTTACATATTTTACATATTTTCTGACTTGAAGAAGGTTGGTTGAGTTTCTTGGGGCACGTCCACCACTCACTACTGTAACATGGCTTTTTCTAATGACGGACTTCACTCTTTTTATGGTACAAATTTTGAACTAACCCCATTCCCTAAAATGGTCCACCTTATATATTCTACCTCCATCCCGGAGAGAGTGAGAAAAGGGAAATTCCCTTTATCCTAAATAAATTTAATGATAGGGGTAGGCCAGGTATCTCTGGCTCAACTAACTGTTTCTTTTGTGCCTTCCAACCTTCAAAAAACCCAAATTTAAAATATATTCATCGGAAAAATTCCTTACTTTACAATCATAAAATATATAACAAGAATATATTTCGACACAATTTATATTTATTAATTCGCCCAAAGATGTACATATTACAGTATATATACAGTGAAAAATGGTTAACACAAAACTGAGGGGACTGAAATATTTTTTCGTTTTAAAAAGAAATGATAAAATAGGTGGTGTGTTTCGTCCAGATTTCATTACCATTGAATACGTAAAAAATATATGTTTATGTATTAAAATTACAAAAAAAAAACACAAAAATCGCTAATTTTAACATAAAATTCACCGGAATTCGAAAACTAACTGATATGTTTTGACAATGGCGGTGTCTTTACCTTCACTAAGAGAAGCGAAAACCTAAGAACCGTGGCAGCCATTGTTTATTTTGTTCCGACTAACGAAACAAAAAATAAGCGAAAAAATCTGCGTGACCTGTGATTGCAGAAAACAGGTATATTTTATTCGTCCGGAAAGTGAAATCTTTTCGTGTTAAAAGACAAAAATGTATGAAATTACATAGTATTTTGTCGGTACCGCAGTATGATTTCGCGTTAACCGATTTTTCATATTAAGTATTTTCCTGTTAAATGTTCTTCACTGTAATTGGATGGGAAAGTGAAATTGTTAATAAAACTTAATTCATTAACTATGCTGAGAAACATGTTTACTGAAAGGCTCCCTATGGAATACTTAATTACATAAGTTAAGTTAAAAAAAAAAAATCAACTAAATCAATATTGATGCCCTATTTGCAACATTAAGAAAGTTAAGCAAATTAACATTTAATGTGGGTTAAATGAGCAAAGTTATATGAGCACACGTCTTTTGTATGGAAATAGCCGAAAGTTGCTTTATCGTTTTAACTTACTTGGTCCCCATTACGGTCAAGTAACCCTTATTATTAAGGGTAGAATAGAGGTCATACTGTCTAGGGTTGCCAAGCAACCTCGAAATCTGATATCATCTTATTGGCACAGTATCCTTCTTCTTATAGAAATAAGTAGAAAAAAAAACAAAAAAAAAAAAAAACAGCCTTTGTAAACTGCAAATGTGTACCATGTAATGCAATTTTTTATACTGATAAAAAGCTATATATAAAAAACTAAATTCTATAGAGAAAATCAGGAAGTCATTTTTTTTTTTAGATGAATAATATCACTTATGTCATTTAACACGCCATTTTTGTAAACATAATATAAAATAAAAATCAAGTATATAATTCACAAGAAATAATCTATATAATCAAAACTGAAGTGAAAAAATCGCATCAATTCCCTATTTTAAGCAACATCCGTGCCCTGATTAATTATAAATAACAAAAGTACAAAAGAAAGTGACATTACTCAAATATATTATTATTCGTTTTAATAATGAAACAACATTGTTTTTAATATACCAAGAAAAGAACATGAACTAGTCATACTATTTATACAATAATTCAGTGCAGTAATTGCGCATTTGTCAAATATCGATATTAAAAAGATGTAAAGCTGAGTTTTTGTAATTTGTATAGTATACCCATGTAAAATACAAAAAAAAAAGAAACTAAAAACTCAAGTAAAATATTTTTTCCAATAAATAGGTTCGAACATAAATATCAGATTATCATATATGTTTGTTGTTAGTATACGGACCTTATAGACAGACACCCTTTGTGTCTTTAGGGAGAAAACTGAAAACAAAACCATTCAGTAATGTCGCACTTTTCCCAAACAATTTTCTTCAAATTCGGTATATTTCCCACACTAAGCGGCGTACCGCAATGATGAAAAAAGATTATTTACTACCCTTCATTTGTGGGAAATTAAATTACACTATTTAGCGGATATTAATAAAACATTTTTATATACAAAAATTTTAGTAATGAGAACAATATATTATTGTATTAAAAGTCTAATGTTGATAGTTTTGATTTTTTTCACATTTTATAGCCAAATATTAATATTGCAACGTTTATTTTGGACAATTAGTATTGGAAGCCATTTTTTAGTATTTAACTGAGTAATGAGTAATAACGATAATAAATGAAAAACTATAGTTCGATAGTTCTAGTAACCTGATAGAAAGGGTGTTGGTGTAGTGGTTATGAGCATGGACTTGTAACTGCGAGGTCCCCAGTTCGAGTCACCGTGTATCTGCTAAATTTTATATTCATTTAAAAAGTGTTAACAGTAAGGCTAGGCGCTGACATGCAATTTTTAAGTTTTGCTATAATTGCACAGCAGTTTAATCGGCGAATGACAAAGTGCGCTGACATGTGCAACGATTCCCTCATGTGCCATCAACTTAGCAATTAAACGATTTAAGATGAGCTTCTACGAACTAGCGTCGGTTTGGGCTCTTGAATTAAAACGGAGAAAGGACTTGCGGAGCAAGAAGATATACTGGATATATATATCCAACCACGTCACAACGATTGTTAAAAGAACAGTTTCATAAAGTATATCAAGACCTACCCGGAAAAGTTCTTTAAATACTATCGCATGAGTATTGCCAGTTTTGATGAGCTTCTGGATATGGTACGGCCTTATATGTATCAAACTACAAACTACAAAAGACATCTCGCTGTGGGCCTTGCAAGTGTTGATCAGAAGTGAGCGTAGACACGTTTTAAAACCTGTATGATACAAAACAATTGCAAGTAGTTCCGCAATCGTTTAGTTTGTGTCAAAACACAAACTGTTTTAGTTGCTTAAATTGACAGTTGCACATCAGTTGCATGTGCGCGCGTTATCATACAACTGTGTAGGACTCATTTTCGCATCTAAACTGTTGCACAACCAAAAGTTGCATGTCAGCGCCTAGCCTAAAGTAGGTGCTTCCGCTCCCGACACAACATATAATTTGGTTTCCATTTTATATTAGAGTTATTTTATTGATTCAAATAATTTTATGAAGTTTCCAATTTGGACTTTTTTTCTTTTTCATGTTTACAGCAGTGGCCATAATGATACACTATTATTAAGAAAAATCTAGTTTATTTGTTTATGTATGGAAAGAAAAATAACGCCATCTCATTCATTTTTATTACAACAACCCATTTCTTTTGGGAGGAGGAGTTCTTTTCGATAATGGTGGCACTGAATATTTATTTTATTTATATGGACATTCTTCTTCGTTTTATAATACCCCGCTATATACTTGTATCAGTGGTATAACACTTCAGAGTTTTTATAGGATTCGTATATTTCGAAAGAAATATAAAAGAGTTTGGAATACCCTAATTCATGACAGCATTATATTTTACTTTCTTTTATTAGACTGTACTATTATTATTGTTAATTAACTGTTTGCAATATTTTGTTTAATTTTGGCAACCTTTTTTTGCGTAATTAAAATTATGCTGTTGTGATAAATTAGAAGTTCAAACCCCCAATTCATATTGGTGAAGTCACACGTGAACCTCCTGAACAAAATGCCTGATAAAATACTTGCTTACTAAGAACTATGTTCATCTGTTAATATCTCAACCTAGTTAAGATGAATTCTTGTTTTTTCGCTCTAACATTAGATACTGTAATCGCGACATCACCCAGTGGAGAGAAAAGCAACGAGGCGTGGTTAATAGAAACTAAAATATAGTACATTTATTTTCTACAGCGGTGTAGAATTGTTTTATCTCTACCAAAGAGCGTTAATATTAGTGAAAATTTTAGTTTAAAAAATAACTTTTAAAGTGTACAGAATGAATTCCGCTGAGCTTTGAAACATTTCTACTTAAACAAATTTAATTTTAAAACCTTTTTCTAGAAATAGTTTCAAATTGTTGAAGTTTAGATCATACATATACTTTCATTCTACATTTTTGATTTGCTTATTGCAGTGAAATGCTGTGTAAGCTCCCTTTTAACAGTTTTTTCCTTATTATTTTCTTATTAATTTGTTCCTAATTTTAGTGCAATGCTCATACTTTAAATCCGTAAACATATCCTTTTAATCAGAGATATTTTCCGTGATGATTTGTTTCATTTTGTGGTCATCGACCGGTTTCGGGCGTTCGCCCATCATCAGGTTGTTGTGCGTGTTTGAGTATGCTTGCATGCTTCACATTTTAAAGCAAACATCCAAGGACCAAGTAACAGCGACTTCCTTCCTTTGTTGAACTTTAATATCATTTGAACAATAGGATGTTTATATTCGGCCGTGTTTCCTTTAATAGGATAAGACTGAGGACCTTAGTACGTATAGTGATTGGACAAACATGGGTGGCTAGTCACTTGCAAATATAGGGAGGACGTCTAGTCCCATATGTCAGAAGTGTGGTGATGGAGTTAGGGAAGCGATGGATCACTGTCTATGTCAGGTCCCCGTTTCTGTATTCAGGTACTAGGCTTCGTGTATCTGGGAGGCCATAATTCTCGCGGAATTGCCTGGGAAGGTTGGAGCTGAAAGTTATTTTAGGATATTGTAGACATACCGGAAGACTACCGTAGATTATCTAGGGGGATGATTTGAGGGGGAAATTGGGGGAGGGCGATAAAAGCCACATAGGCTTACCTCCCAGGCCTATAGGCACCCAGATTTTTAATTCGGTTGTGTTTGTCCGTCGCTTTTCTCATTCAGACGTTCATCTGGCATCATCTGGGCTGCAATATTTTTACATGTTCATCTGAATATTAACTGTTGTTCTGCTTCTGATAATTCAAGTTCTGTTCGATAATTTCTCACTATTATTGCATCTTCTCTTCTGCTAAATCCAGCAACACACATTTTTTTCTTAACACATTAAACACTTACACACGCATCTCTTATCTGAAATTTTAGCCTCGATCAGTCACCAGTATCTATGCTTCTTCTCATCTAATTAAAAGGTGAGTTAATTTATTGATATTATTATAAAAAATATTTGAATTCCATTTCTATTCTGTGTGTATGCTCTCGCGTCTGTGCTATTTTTCTTTTACAATTCCTTGTCTCCCCCCAATCTGGTTTCGCCTGTCTTCCGGGTGTTTGAGTTTACGACTCAACAATTTTTCTAAAAACATTGCACGTAGGAGAGAGAGTATGTAGGCAGGATTTATAAAATCATGGAGAGTTTACAATTACATTTCTTTGCTCTTTCTGGAATTTTAAAACCTATAGCATATCTAAACTGACTCATTAAAAAGTCACTTTGAAAGTATCAACATTTCACTAAGTTGTTTTAATAACAAATTAAAAGCCCAGAAGATAATCAAACTAAAAATTTTAATTAATAAAGTTTTTTTTAAAAAGAAAATATTACTATATTTTTAAAACATTTTATGAATAATATTTTAAATAATATAGTTGGTTTAATGTTTTCCATTTTAAACATTCCTAAAGGAAAATTAACATGGTGAAATTAAGTTAATAAAATATTCCAAAGTTTTCTCTTAAAAAAAAAGTTTGCTGGAAGTTAACGAATAATATAACGCTCTGCCTTCATTCCCCTTCACAGCAAGTGTAGCCAGCCAGAAACCGCTTTCCGGAAGTGATTAGATTATTTTTAATTGTTCTAGAAATAATTTGCAAAAAAGTTTCTTTTAAAAAAATTTATATATTTTGTAAAAAAAAAAAAAAAAAAATCGAAATGATTTTTTCGTTAGATTGTTCTTCACTCATTTTCAAATATTTACGAATTTTTTAATATTTAAAATAACTTATTTTTAAAAGTTTCCATTATGATTTAGAATAGAAATTAATAAGTTGTACTAATAATATATGAAAAATCTGTAGTGGAACTTTTGAATTTTTTATTTTTTCTTACTACTAAGACAAAAGGAAAGATCGATGTGTTAAATTTTCCAAATACTTTTCACCGGAAATACACGTTTTGAGATACGCTAACTATGAGAAAAATGTTTTTATTGTATATTCAAGTTTTATGTGTCTTTTTATGAGAATAAAATATCTCAAAAATGAAAAATGACAAGAAAATCATACTTGGAGTTCCATTTCCAAGATATTTGCGAGGTTTAGAGCCCAAGGGGTATAAGTTGCATATACACTGTGTTGCACTTATATCCCTTGTGCTTTAGAACCTTCATTTGAGATTCGACGATTTCCGTTCAAAACCAATTGGAATTAATTATCGAAGTTTATGTAGGGTGAAAACTTAAAGAGACCGAAAATTTGACACGACCACCATGCTATAGAAATAGGTGAAAGTAATAAAACATTAAGGAAATTCTAATTGACAATGAATACAATGTACAAAAAGCGCTGCAATTTCTAGAGTGCGCTAGCCACTAGACTGACGCGTGAGGACTTGGATAGTAAAGCCTCGGCAAGATATGAATGGTAGAAAGTATGTAGGGTAAATAATATAAATATGTTCTTTAGGTTTAGTTCTGTTTAGGGTGCGAGGAATATTAAGTACCCGAAATTAAGAGTAGTTCGTATATATAGTATGGACCAAGTCCGTAGGTATATATATAGTGTGACTGTACATTTTTAATGTGAATATGTATTTATTTGCCTGGGAGTATTTATTATTATGAACGCATTTAAGTATGTAAGTATTTATTGGTTTGTCTGTTCTGTATGAATGCATAACGTTAAGTTTAATTAGTGTAAATGTATATATTAGTTTTACTTTAGGCTATGATCCGTAAGGGATGCGAGGAATATTGAGTACTCCACCCCAAATAGTTATAGAAACAATATAGGTTTAATCTATATATATAGAAATTCAGCATCCGTATGTTTGTGGCTGCAAAACTCGAAAAGTAGTCGATAGATTGACTTGAAATTTTTACACAACCTTGCATTTCTATATAAGAGTGTTTATATATACATTTTACTCCGAAGTTCCCACGGAAACGGGAAATTCCGAGCTAAAATCCGTTCAAACGGCCATATTGTGTTAGCACTTACTTGTTCAGGTATTGCTGCTACGTTGATGGAAGGAGGTAGAACAGCGCATTCAGCTCTTAAACTGTCATGACTTAAACATGCACTTCTCGGAAAATCCAACATGTAACATTTCTAAAACATCAGGAATGGGAAAGGTTCTTCAGGCGTGCAAAATCATTGTAGGGGATGAGTGTACAATGACTCACAAGAAGTTATTGGAAGCATTAGACCATACATTGAAAGACTTGCGAAATAATCAGGTTCCATTTGGTGGAGCATTGGTGTTACTAGCTGGTGACTTCAGGCAAACACTTCCAGTGATACCTCGCTCAACACCAGCTGATGAATTGCATGCCTGCTTGAAATATTCAACTCTTTGGAGCACAGTAAAAAATATTCATTTAACAACGAATATGAGAGTTCAATTTCAAAATGATCCAACAGCTGCCATATTTTCAAGACAATTACTCGAACTCGGTAACGGCACTGCTCCTACAAATCCAGAAACGGGAAAAATCACCTTCCCATCTAATTTCTGCAACATTGTAAAGAAGAATTAGTAGACAAGGTATTCCAAAGCATCGAAACAAATTATCAAAATCACGCTTGGTTAAGCGGAAGAGCCATTCTAGCGGCTAAAAATATCGACGTACTTGATATGAACAACATCATTCTAAACAGAATCGCAGGTGAAACAGTGACATACAAATTCCATTGGCTCCGTGATGGACCAAAGTGAAGTTGTGAATTTTTCAACGGAATTTCTTAATTTACTCGATGTTCCGCCACACATTCTAAATTTGAAAATTGGAGTGCCAATTATATTACTCCGAAACATCAATCAGCCAAAGTTATGCAATGGTACACGATTAGTAGTTAAAAAATTGATGAATAATCTAATTGAAGCAACAATTCTCATTGGACCTCATAAAGGTGAAGACATACTACTTCCACGAATACCACTCATTCCGACAGATATGCAGTCCGAGATATTCGATCAAACGACTTCAATTTCCAATACGCCTTGCGTTCGCTATGACTATCAATAAAGCGCAAGGACTAACTTTGCAGTGTGTGATTTGAATTTAGAAAACGAATGCTTCTCTCATGGGCAATTATATGTCGCATGCTCCAGAGTCGGTAAACCATCTGGTCTTTATGTTTATGCAGAAAACGGACAAACAAAAAAAATGTAGTCCATTCACTAGCTTTACAATAAAAAAAGACTTTCAGTTAAAAACATTTTTTCTTTCTTTCCTTTCAATGCACAGCAACGCAAAGTAGGTATTAAATTGAATGATGTGTTTTCTTGCTAAATCTATGTTAACTGTAATACTTCTGTTTACTTTCCTAAAAAATCAGACTGAGCCACAGCGAAGCGTGGCCGGGTTAGCTAGTTTCATATAAGTTTGGCCAGTTGTCGTTAGATTTTCTCGTTAGGAACCAGTAGTTTAACCCAATCAGTACAGTGTCCATCAGAGCTAAGATAAAAGATGCGAAGGATCTTAGATGTAGTGCACCTTTCAAATAACAAAAAAAAAATAATTAAAAAATATATAAGTAAATAATTTAGATTAGTTCTATATTTACATAGAAAACATGAACACATGCACAAACTTTCTTTAAATAGATGAGAAAGGAGTTTGGTGGCAGAGTTGGATAACAGCACCTGCTAGCGGCAACAAAGGGTATCCAACTACCACCACCGTATCTATTCAACTATTCATGAGACCTTTAAAGTATATCTGAAAAGACCAACATCATCTTCACTATTTTATTTTTTAATTTATTTTCTTTTTACATTTTTTTTTCTCTTACTAAGACATTAACTGTAAAATCTGACAGGTTAACTACTGTCTATAACGAGATCTATTTAGTGTTCTTATTTATAGATGAGCGAAAATATATAGTATTTTTATTGTTAAGAAACCCAATTTTTATTGAATAACCCAATTTTTATTCAATTTGAATAAAATTATTTCAGTTCTCTAATTAATACTTCAATTCTATGAATTTACAAAAACATTTACAACAACTCATGAGAAACAGATATTGGAATCATTAATTGAATGTTGCTATACGTACTCCTATCTTGAACGAATGTTGTTTATAAAAACGATATTTAAAATGGGGCCATTTTTCTTGCTTAAATGTTTGAGATTAATTTTGATGCATCAAATGAATGTGAATATTTAGCTCAACGGTAGCCATTTGGATCCCATGCAGGGACCCCAGGGTCAAATCCAAGCAGTGATGTCCTTAGAATTTTCTCCTTCTATGAGTCTCTACAGATCACTATCCGGGGATGAACAGAGCTATCTATAACTAGAGAGCAATGCCCGGAAGCCGACGTTGTATTGAGAAGGCTTCGGGTGCCAATGATCTTAAACGCGCCAGAATTAAAACATAAAAAATGAAAATCAAATATCTGCTTTAGAGATACCTTTGCTTGGCAAGTTCAATGCTTTGTAGGTAGAAGTTTTTGTGGCTCTAAAACCAATAAACACTTACTATACTTTCAAAATCAATACAATAAATATTTTAAAAATAAATTTGACATATAACTGAAAAATGTACGCATATGCAGTCGGATTATAATGATGGAAAAAAAAGGTCGCATTTTAGGAAACTGTTTGTTTTCAAACTCGACATTATGGCAACATATGAAATTCTTATTAATACAACCTACATAGGTGAAAGAATGGTGTAATATATTGAAATGGCACTTACGAGCTTAGACTTAATGTCACTCCCCCTCCAGAAACGCCTTTAAATGAATTTTTGTAGGAAAAATGTTACAATAACAATTTGTAGCTCTTTTTATGATTAGTTGGTATAGAATAGAAAAGTAACTTTATTCTGGGACTGGAGTCCCTGAGAAATAATCAATATGTACAGATATAAGAGTAGTATATATATATATATATACATACAATAAGAAAAAAACAGAAAAAGAAAAAATATAAATAAAACAAATAATAACTAAATCAAAAGTAAATGCGTCTGACCCGACACAGGAAATACACTAAAACTATACTCGAATTCCTTAGAGAAAAGAAATACATAAAAGAAAAAGAATAGTGCAAGGTAGATGCAAACAATATATGCAATAAAACAAGAATCAATTTGAATCTGTTTGCAAGGACATAGGTGGTGGCATAATCAGGACTCGAATTCAGGGAAGGAAGATGTATGATGTGTGGAGGCGGAAGGGAGTTGGAAGAGAAGCGGCCAAACATAGATGTCTTGTGGGTTGTAGGGTAAAGATCGGACGGACGAGATCGAGTGTGACGGGATTGAATTGAGGATTTGATAGAACCGGAATATGTATGGAGTCTTTTTAGCAGTAAAAAGAGTTTGGAAAAGGAAGGTACCGAGAAAGTAGAGTCAGCAGTTAGAAAAATTTAACCATCCTAACTCAGTATATCTGTACGATATGTGAGCGTCCCTGGCTATGTCAAGAACAAACGTAATAAAACAGTCCATAAGGCCTATGGGGCCTTAAGGGAGTTTGCAGTCGAGGTGTTTGAACGCCGATTGTCGTGGAGCCTTGCAAGGCGGAGTTATGGCAGGTTGGGAGGGATTGCTTTGGGTGGGTTATTTTTATTTATTTATTTTATTTTATTCTTCTTTTTTTTGGAGTTCTGAGTTTTCCACTTGTTGTATTGTTTGGGGAATTGCTGGTCCCTTGTAAGATATACGTTATGGGATGGGTATGTGCGAGGCTTTGAGTGGATGTATTTATTGCGTGGTTGTGTGCGAGTGGCTGCTTAAGGTTTTTATTCATTTTATTTTTGTGGTTCTTTTGTTAGTGTTGTGTTTGTTGTTGTTGTTTTGTTTCTTTTTGGATCTGTAGATTGTTATTGGGAACTACTACGACTCTGTTGTTTGGATGTTTAGTTGTATCAGATTCCTTTGGATAGCGCGTTTCCGCGCTGCTTACTTGAGTTGGGTGGAGGAGGGAGAGAGGGCAGGAATTTTTTTTTTGCTCTTTTCTTCCTTTGGCCTCTCTAGGGAGATGTGAGCGCAAGCTCAGGGACCGCTCAGATGGTGTGGAGAGAGAAAAAACATTCCATAAGATCCTTTAATCTGTCCTTGAGTTCTCAGGTAAGCCCTCCATAAACAATGTAGCCATTGTCAAAGTGTGGGAATATGAGAGAGGAGACGAGTATCTGGCAAGTTTGTTTGGATAGGAAATGTCCGGGAGCGGTGAAATAGTTTAAAGGTCGATATTGATTTGTGTGTAATTTGGGATATGTGAGGTTTCCAGGAGAGGGACATAGAAAATGACATAGCCTATAATTAAACTGTGATAGAGTGAACATCTTGTCCTCTAAATCTTTGTTTGTGTGGTTGTAGGCGATTACCAGTGCTCAAAATCTGCAAATATCACATTGTGCAAATACAACTCTGATTGGTTGGAGGAGCAGACCGCAAAGGAGCAGTATATTATGATACTGAGTTCGATTCCCGGTTTTGGTCTTGATTTCTATTTGTTGTATTTATGAGAAATATAAGTATACTTGGTGCGGCTATGTTTTTGGAATGGATAGTAGTCGTCCATTACCAAGGGAGGGGCGCGCGGCAGGTTACATCCCGTTCCTTGACTCATAGCATTTCAGTTTCAGTTGCTATCATAGAACCGTAGATGTTAGAATATCGCATTTTCGCGTATGATTGCTTTGTTAGAAATGGTGAGTCGGTGACTGCGGTTCAGCGTGAATTCCGCCGCAGATTCAATATTAATCGAAATGACTCTGTTCCCACACGTGACACAATTTTACGTTGGGTTAACAATGTTCGAAGAACAAGGGTTCAATAATGAAAAATAAACCGCCCGGTCCCCCACGAACTGTGCGTACTCCAGTGGACAATAAAATTTGTTTCAAGCAAAAACTAACGATTTTATAATCATTTCAAAAACGCTTGATTCCCGTGTCCACGGCTCCATTTAGCAACTGAAAGTGAAATGCTATGAGTCAAGGAACGGGATGTAACCTGCCCCGCGCCCATTCCCTTTTCTAATGGACGACTACTATCCATTCCAAAAATACTTGGTTCCCGTGCCGCACCTTATATTTCTCAAAAAAAAAAAAAAATAATTAAAAAACTTAAAAAATCGAAATATATTATTATATTATTTAGAATTTTTTTTAATAATTAGGCTAGGCGGATAGATTTCTTTGCTATCCACTTCCGACCAGGACATATGATCGATAGTTGGATAGTAAACCCTCCTTCTATGGCGCAACAGCCCATGAAGTGCCAAGGCTTGCCAGACGGCGATTTGATAGGAGGGGCAGTTCCCACGCCGTTTAGTTCCGGCCTTCGCTACCTAGGGCGCTACTAACTGTAGCTTCCCACTTTTTTATCACGATGCTGGGTCACACCGACTTTGCCCTCACGGGAATCGAATCCTGAATTCTCACACGAAAGGCGAGTGCGCTATCCCACTGGACTAACGCGTGAGGACTTGGATAGTAAAGCCTGTGGAAAAATTAGCATTACTTTATCTTAGTTTCTCTGTCACTCTGTGTACTTGTGTGCGTGTGTGTGGTGAGAGAACAACAATACCAAAACAGAAAAAGTGCAGAAAGTTCGAACTTCATGTGTCACAAGAGTATACCATTAGGGTTTCTTCAAAATCAGTTAATCAGAAGTACTACATTATTGGAAGTAAACTTGAAGAGTTTAATTCAGGATTTTGCGGTTTTCTTTTCTCAAATATTCTTACAGCATTAACAGAAAGTAAAAATGTATTCTAAGGAGGATTTTATAGTCTATGGAATGCCTTTGGAAAAATCGAGGAATGTGGGAAAATGGAGAAAAGAAACTGGAGTGTAAAGTTAGAGTTACTTTATTAGTCCATGGGACTAAAGGTCTTTAGTGATGTTTTAGGTGGACGCAATTAATGAGTACGAAGTCGCAAACAGGACTGGAAGAAATGGAGGATATTACCATATGTATAATTATAATACCATACACTGCGGTATTTACCATATTTTATATGCCTTTTCCAATATCACATAATCATTTTGCGCGCCTATTATACTGGCTTATTAGCATAGTTGGCGGCCATTACTATTTTGACAAACGTAGTTTATTTGGTGATGTTTAGATTGTTAAAATTAGCAATATATAATTGCAAATTTGTTTTCCCTGAATTGCTTTTACCATGATTAAATTTCATCCCTCAAAGACAGATAAATATGCAAAAGATGCGTGGCGGGTTTGTTCAGTTTAACCATAAAATATAATTAATTATTCAGATGGGAAAGTTACGTGTTCCCATAAACAACCAAGAGCCTGGGAGTGGTATTTCAAGCGCCCATCCAAATTATATAATCTAAGGCTAACTACAAATCTCAATAAAGCATTTTGTAGACGGAAGTTATTTGCATTAAAGAAATTATTTTGTATCATAGAAATAAAGAATGAATAAATGAATTGCTACAAATGTAAAAGTACGAGTACTTTCAACAGAAATAATTTTCCAACGTCACAGAAAATTTAAAGGCGTTATAAAAGCAAAACAATCTCTTATCATCGATTTACTAAACGAGTTATACAAGCCTAGTAAAAAAGAACTAACATCATGTGTGTCGCAATTGAGTTGGCAAGAATGCTTGACTAAAAAGAAATCCTAGAAGAATTGCGAGTTAATGGAACAAACACTGCTTGTGCCATTTTCTTGAACGATGAAATAGATCGTTATTTAGCACGCTTCAGTTACACTTGCATTCAACATTATTTCGCCATTATTTTTGTACCAGAGGAAAAGAATTGGATGAAAAATATATTCTCTAGTAAAAGAAATGTAAAATATATATATATATATGTATATAATAGAGAAATAGTAAAGGAGATTTTGTAAGTTTAGGAGAACGTGGTGTCAGGTTTAGGCAATTTCTTACTTTTTTTTATTAGCGTTTCAAATACTCACCCTTAAAGAGCGCCACTCTTTATATTAGTTGGCAACCAAAGAAGTAAGTCGGTAATGAAGGTAGAGATGGAAGAAGGACCACAAGTGTAAGCAGCTGACGCACGTTTCAATGCATTTCCGCTTGACGGCACTTAACAAATTATTTCACTTCCTTTCTTGCTGTTCTTGCTGTCGCTATAATTTATGAGCTATTTATACACACACACACACACACACACACACACACTTTCTCTTTGTTGCTAGGGAAAATTATTTATTGTTATTTATCTGTTGTTTCAATTATATTTTTTTTTTTTTTAAACATTTTTACGATAAATAATATTTATTTTATAAATATTTTCAATATTTAAATAATATTCATGATATTTTGGAAATATTTTGTTTGCTGATGGTTCTTCCAGAAAGTGAAACAAACCCTTACATGGAACACAGCTATAACAGATCTCTAGTTTCTAAAGATTTGAGTTTTGTACCAAATCCCGGGATAAATCTACATAGAACTGAGGAATCGAGTGATCTGTATAAACTGAAATATTAAAGTGAATCGAATAATAAATAGTATTATTATTTCTAATTATAGGAGGGTTAACATCTGTGTCATGGAGCTTTTTAATGTAATGTCAGCCCCGGGCAATATGCTCTCTAGTTTTAGACATAATACTGCCAAACAAAGGGCAGTGAGCCTGTAGAGATCCTAGAAAGAGAAAATCTAGCAGTAGCACTGCCTAGATCTCGAATCGGGGGGGGGGCTCCGTTTCTAATCCCGCTGGCTACCATGAGCTAATCCTGTCTCCCCATTATTTTTTTTATTAAGCCGGGTTCTTTCCTACAGTATGTAAATAGGAGTGGGTCATAGTGGGTGATATAGGGAATTCTTATTTTTATCTAATCTCTATCGATCTCATGGAGGGAAATTAGAGTGGCACAAGCTGGACACCGGAAGTTACAGCCAACGGCCTACTCGGTTTTCGCATTTGCAAATGACTTGGAGTGAACAACAGCAGATAGTGAAGGGAAGCTGCAAGAAAATTTAAATATATTGATGGAAAAGCTACCGAAAAGAAATATGTGCTAAATACTTCCAAGGCTAAGTGCACGGCGGTTCCAGGTCGGAGATGCAAATGAGTATCTCCATCAAGGAGCGAGGGATAGAGTAGGTACCGTGTTTAAAGTATTTAGGGGTGAAAATAAGTGAGAATGGGAAACTAAAGGGAGAAATTAATGCAGGGGTGGCCCGTGCGGGGAAGATGGAAAGAGGAATATGTTCCCCCGCTATAAACAAAAACTTTTTTGAGTAAATGAGAAGTGGTCAAAAAACGAAAATGGCAGTTTCCCGCTCAACTCTTGTTCATATTCTTATATATGGAAGCGAACGTGGGCCTTAAAATAGTCAGATCAAAGTCACCTCCAAGTATGGAAATGAATTTTTTAAGATAGGTAGAAGTTAAGACGAGGGGCGATGGATAAACATTGTTGGTGAATCGGTGTTGGAAAAAATTATTTTTATGAACCAAATGAGAATCAATCTGCAAAGTGATTTTGCAATAATATAACTATGCAAATTGAAAATAATGGTGAATTTGTTCTTTTTTAAATAGACTAGCCAGCCATCTTAGACATCTGCGATCCTGAAGGAAAACAGGTCACAACAAAATGAACAATTTCCATTCACTTCCAACTCATTAGTGCAAAAGGAATCTTGATTGTGCATCATGTTAGGTTTGAAGCTAAGGGAAGTGATTAGGTCAGTGGAAACGTGTTGGACTCCCACGTAGAAGTCCCGGGATGCTAACCTTTCTCTTTCTAGAAGCCTCTTACAGTTCACTGCTCGGTGAAGGGCAGTGTTGTCTGTAGCTTGAGAACACTATAGGAAGGCAATGCACTGATAAGGCTCCGGAAGGCACAATATTCAAGATCTTTTACGTCGCAGTGCACTAAACCCCCCCGCCAATCTAGTCTAATCTAACCTATGTTTAAAGCTGCCATAAGTGAAGTTATAAGTTCATTCTCTCCTTCACTAAACTTTACACATCTTCATTGTTTCCATCATGCATTCTAAGATAACTTTAAAATAAATCTTTACGCAATGACCGTTCCTTCTTTGTGTTGTACTTGGACAATATTGTTTGATCCTCTAAAGTAGCCTTATCACAGAAATCTTTCATACATTGAAACTGTGTGCAAGATACACTAGGCACCTTATTCCGCAAATGATGCATTTTCGATATATCATAGCCGCTCTAGTCACAAATGATAGTACCTTCCATGGATAGCTCATCTTTAGTGACCATATTATTGTTCTTATAGAAATATAAAACCTGTTTAATGAAATTAATAATAAATTACAAGAGGGGAGGGATTAGCTAAGCGGTTAGCGCGTTGGACTCCCAGGCGGAGGTCCCTGGTTCGAGTCCAGTGCTACCCTTAAATTTTTTTCTTCCTAGGAGCCTCTGTAACTCACTATTGTTCGGTGATGGACAGGGTTGTCTGTAACGAGAGAACACTGTCCGGAGGCCGGTAGTGTACTGAAAAGGCTCCGGACGCTAATATGACCATTGATGTTGACGCGCCTTAAATTGAAAAAAAAAAAATTACAAGACCATCTTATTGAATTGTCATTAAAAGGATCTAATTAAAATACATATTTTGCTGCAAGAAAACTTTATGTAAATAGGTGTTCTCAATTTAAATATTCCGTTTCTAGTCTCACATTATGGTAGTTGAAAAGTTTTGGAAGTTGTTTCAAACAATTATACTCACTTCCAGTGGAGAATGTCAGGTTTGTATGAAATTATTATTATTTTTTTTTTTCAAAAGTAAAATATATAATATGAGATGTTATGGTGGGACAAATATTTTTAATCAGTCCGGTGAGAATTGTAAAACTTTTTATAGGAGTTAGAACTGGAAGAGTTATGTGGCTGATATATCTGTATTTCTAAACTTTTTTAATCAAAAATGATATCCTGGTACAAACTCTATTAATATAGAGCAATTCTACAAAAATTTTGACAATATTCTGAAGAATAATTGTGTAATATTATTTCCCTATATATTTATATAGATCTATAATATGTATGTGTGTGTGTATATATGTATAAGTCTATGTGAGAGCACTTTAATTAAGTACTTTAATTAATATATATTTTTAATTTCTGTTTTGACGGCCGAAGTTTTCTGTATGAAGTGGTATTTCAGTGAAGAACCAATTGTTCAGCCAAATTTTGTTTTATTTTTTCAAATTATTAGTTACAGATCTTTTTAATAAATTTCTTACGTTTCGGCTCTAAACGTGCCATCCTCAGAGGAAATTCATTATTTATTCTGCAATTTATGTGAAAATTTTTCATGCATTATTTTGTGGGCTTCGTTTTTTATCTTAAGCATTGTCTGCTTTCGTTTTTGGATAAAATTGTTTGATATTTTATATAGTCAGCCAAATATTTTTTTATTGTTGGTACCGTGAAATATGTTTCTTATTATTATCTTAATTTTTTAAGAATGTAGTTTGTGTTTTTATTTTTATTTTTATTTTTCCTTTATCTGGCTTCGTTATATTTATTATGTATTCGGTATAAAAATTATTTGGCTTATTTGGCTGTTTAGTGGCTGTTAAGTAAGGCGACTCAATCTGTATCCTAATTTTACAAACAATAAACATACAAAAAGAAACTGAAAAATAAGAAAGAAAAAACCACGTGAGTCTAATATTTAAATAAATATGATGTGGCTGTTTAGAACAAACAAGAAATAGTTTTCCATTGTAAAATAAACCAATATGCAAAAAACGATAACATAATAAATATAACGAAGCCAGATAAAGGAAAAAGAAAAAGAAAAATAAAGACACAAACTACATTCTCAAAAAATTAAGATAATAATAAGAAACATATTTCACGGTACCAACAATAAAAAAATATTTGGCTGACTATATAAAATATCAAACAATTTTATCCAAAAACGAAAGCAGACAATGCTTAAAATAAAAAACGAAGCCCACAAAATAATGCATGAAAAATTTTCACAAATTGCAGAATAAATAATGAATTTCCTCTGAGGATGGCACGTTTAGTGCCGAAACGTAAGAAATTTATTAAAAAGATCTGTAACTAATAATTTGAAAAAATAAAACAAAATTTGGCTGAACAATTGGTTCTTCACTGAAATACCACTTCATTAATATATATGTTTCAGTAGGGGTGTTAGGGGGTTTCTGGGCCAGGGGCTATGTTACTAGTCTTGGGGGTTGCAAGAGCGCTGCTGCCATCATCCAAATCGTTGAGCTTAATTCAAAGATGACGTCATCTAATGATTTTAAATATCATCCAAATCGATGAACATAATGTTCAGTTCAGTTCAGTTCAGTTCTTATCTTAAATTAAGGTCATCGATTTGGATGATATGTAAAATCATTAGATGACGTCATCTTTGAATTAAGCTCATCGATTTGGATGATGGCAGCAGCGCTCTTGCAACCCCCAAGACTAGTAGCATAGCCCCTGGCCCAGAAACCCCCTAACACACCTACTTGTTTCGCAAAAAAAATATAAAAAGAAAAGTATTTTCCCTTAAAGTCCTAATATCTAAATATGTTAAGTTCTTGCCAGCAATCTTACGACGTTGAACGATAATTTGTAATAGAACATGTGCACGACATGCTCTGTACAAAATGACCAAGTTTCTTTATAAAATTTTATTAATTTGTCCTAATTTAAATCTAAAAGTGATATAGGGACAAGAAACCTATAGTAGAAGTACTTTGGACAAAGCCAAAATAACATAATTATGAAATTTGACGCCACAAATCCCATAGAACTGCCCCCTCCCCCCCAAAAAATCGAAAACACTTTAGAAATAAAAGTGATAGGTTTTTCTTTTTCTGTACAGCGAGTATTCAAAGCTTAAAGAAAATCGTTTTCGAGTAAATTCCAAAAAAAAAAGTATTGCTGTAAAATCTCACACTTCCGGTTACCCGATTTTCTAGCCACCATTTTCAAGATATTTGGAAACGTCACAGTATTAAACTTTCCTCTTAATTCCTTTGTTTATAAAAATAAATGGAAATTAGGTTAGAACTTCCGGTGTTTTATTTGTGTGAATATAGCTTATTGTTATGTGTGTATAATAAATTGTATCATACTATAATTACTATAGCTGCCTAATTCAGATTTAATTGAAAAAAACCACTGCCGGGATACAGAAATATCGTTCATTACCACGAAGATAAAAAAAAGCAGAATTTCATTCTTATAGAAATATGATAAAGACCTATCATGTAGTGATAAAGCATTTACATCAGAGTACACACGCTGAATTTATCAAGCTATAGTACTCATGCTGCTCGCAATATCTCCCCAGTTATCCCAATAAAGATGCAAGCACTCTCGCTCTTCTTAGTCAACTTGGAACCAAGCATGAATAACGAAGAGATATTCCATCTTTGCTATACCTTACCAAATTCCAATACAAAGACTTCGCAAGCAACGCATTATTGTGCAATGCAAAAGATTTTAGGGATATTGACATATGAAAAGTTAGATTCTTTTAGGAGCAAGTGCACTGCGACCTGAAATATCTATTGGGCCCCTGAAGCCTTCTCAGTGCACTATCGGCTTCTAAGCAGTATACTCTAACACAGACAACACCACCCGTCACCGGGCAGTGAGCTGTGGAGGAAATCATAGGAAGAGATAATTTTGAGAGTATCCACAATCTGGATTCAAACCCGTGACTTTAGCACAGGAGTCCAGCACCCTATCATTCAGCTAATTCCTTGCCTATACGCAAAGTTACTGTTAGCATCAACCGCGATGTTTTAAATGTACTGCAGAGCATCTCTCACAAGACTGCTACATTCCTAGCAGTATCCACATGTGCTCCATGTAGTGACTAATTATTAAGAATGTACTTGTATATGAAGAATTACAACGCTCCAGCAAATGAAATCCAATCTACAGCCACTCTAATGCTATCAACAGAACCATCTCACGATTACTGCTGGCCAGCAATCTATAATTCTCTCAAGGTATCCTTTCATCGTCTCAAAAAAAACACCATGGCAGAAATCACCATCCTTACGCCCAGGTTGGGTGACTACCGCCGGATCAGGGGCAATCGACTTCTTAGCTTCTTCATCTGACGTCACCACTTCATTGAATTCCTCCTTTTCTGATTGTAAAAGCTTTTTTACCACACTCATCACACTCCTCAGCACAGCTGTTGACACTTCTCTTTCTCAACAAGCGCCTTAATGCCACTCATACATATTCTCTCGCCTTAATATTATGGATTGCTAATGAATAGTCAGACAGCAGACAAGAGTTAGATATCCTATTACAGAAAAAACGAATTGACATTGCTCTCATAACAGAAACACACTTCATCGAAGAACAAGAATTCTCTATCACTGGCTACAAAATCTACCATACCGATCATTCTGCTTGCACATGGTGGTTCCATTGTTCTCATTGATATCATTCATCTCACTAATACGATGCAATGCCACGCGTTCCCTCAGTTATCTCTCTGTAAAATGAATCCTTCAATTATACTATGGTATATTGCCCTCTAAGCCAATCAATAGAATCAAGATCAGTTCCTCCCTTACTTTCGTCTTTATGGCCCCGATTTATAAGCGGTGGTACCTACAACGTAAAGCATTCTCACTTTGGAAATCAAATGGCGAACCCAGAATGCCGTATCCTTTACAATGCCCTCTCACAAGACTTCACCTTATTGACGTAAATAAAAGATACAAATTCCTAAAGAGGCTACTTGACCAACGCTAAACACTTTGCAATAAAAGACGTCTACATCTATTTCTTTTGGCATCCATATGGACTGCCAAACGTTCTAACATTAACAATAAAATAGAGTCTATAATCCAAGAACCTTTGCCATTATCGTAAACGCACCCTTTTATGTTATTATTCTAACTGTCCACAGTGACTAATAATTCCATTCGGTTCCATTCATTTCTGAACTTGTCAAATCGCGTTATAATATATTCCATCAAAAACTGTATATTATATATTTTAATCCTTTAGTAGCAATTTTATGGCTGGTGAGTAGTATTTATAGAATGGTCATTATTGAATGATACCATTCAAGACTATCTTGATTCTTCTATTTTTGTTTTTACGTCTCATTTACTTTTGTTCCTTTTAGAACAAAAAAAAATTATTGTACTTGAAGAATAATGTTAATTCAAGCAAGTAGCTATATATATATAAATACAGGCATATACGTATATAAAGAATGTATAAGATATGCAGAATTATATTCTTTTTATATATATATATATAAAGAATGTATCAAATGCAAACATCCAAATAAATAGTCTGTAAAAAGCGGTAAATCCAGACACTCAACAATTGGGCTATGCGCCAACCGGCGAGACCTCATTTATACATCTCTAAATGTGAAATCTATATAGCCAGTAGCGAGGAGACTGACTTGCAATGTTTCCTAATGGAAGTGGAATACATTTTACGCTCACATCCCATGGCTTCTACTATTTATTTAATCTATCTCCTTTTAAAATAAATAACCTCTTTTCTATTCGCCCAGTGTTCCCAATTTAATGGTACATTGAAAGTTTTAAAACTATATATGTTTATAGTGGTTCGTAGAGCAAAATACCCCAGCCATAACAGAAATGTCACTTTCATTTCACTAATGTGTTATATAAACGTCTCTCACTGGTTAGTAAAGTTTATTTGCACATCATTTTGATTGTTAATTAACTGTTCTATTTTATCGCAATTTGAAATATAAAAAAAAAAAAAGGCTATGATGAAACTCACACGGCATTCTTTTATTGCAATAAATTTACAGTTATTATTAAACAATTTTCTTCAATCTTATCTTATTTTATTAATTGTTTAATTCCTTCAATGTTATAACATTGGGAGTACCTAAACTACATAAAATTACTTTTTTTGAGGTACGCACAACTTCATCCCTTCCCCAATGGGGAAAATCGCAGAAAAATTTAAAAAAAAAAACTGTCCAGTAAAGTCCGCACTTCCGGTAATCCGATTTTCTTCAAACTCGGAATTTTGGCCAACACATTTAATTCTAATTAATATTATGTAAATAAATGAATCATATACTAAACTAAAGGAAAGGATAACCCCAACACTCTTCCAAAACCTTCCAAAAATGGTCCTAGAAAAATATTGAGTACAAGATCAACATTATGTGAATTAACAAGTGTTTCACTGGATCTCTACTCATTTTTGTTACACTCAAAATAAAATCAATAATAATAATTTTTTCTCCACCTATGAATATTAAATATTTTCATCAAACAAAAACTTTTTTACATCATATTATATTCCAACGAAAACGAAAACCTGTTGGACCCGTTAAAAACATTTGAACAGCATAGCTCAAAAACGAAAAATCATAGAAAGTTGAAACTCGATATTCCGTTTAGGTATCACCATGGGATCTGACAGTAAGTTATCTGTCAAAATTCCACAACCGGAAGTATCACTTTACAAGTTGGTTTTATAACTTTTTTGCGATTTTCTCAAAAATGGCTCCGATGTTTTTCTTCAAACTTGATACATCAACTATACATACAAAAAGCTACAACTTTTATTTGAAACATTTCTCTGGGAAAATTCATTTAAGGGCAGTTATGGGAGGGGTGGGGTTAGGTTTTCATCTAAAGTGCTATTTCAGTTTATTGACAATTCTGTCATCTAAATAATGTTAATTAGAATTAAATATGTTGTTGAAATTCCGAGTTTGAAAAAATCTGATGACCGGAAGTGCTTTACCCACTTTACTAAATGATTTTTCCACTTCGCGATTTCTCAAAAATAAACTTCGACGATATTCTTGAAACGTATTATAAAACTACGCATACCAGAATTATAACTTTTATTTAAACATTCTCTAGGAACATACATTAGGCAGTTAAGGGTGGGCTGGGGTTTGTTTTTTCTCTAAAGTGGTATCATAGTTGATTATACAATTCTATGTCATCCAAACAAAATTAATTAGAAATAAATAGATCGCCAAAATTCCAAGTTTCAAGTAAAGTAGTAAACCGGAAGTGCGGTTTTCCTGAACGGTTTTATCAGTTTTCAACGAATTTCATTAAATTTGGTACACTAACTATAAAATTTGTCAATTATAATTTTGAGAACTGCAGTAAAAGAAAGTCGGGTGAGTATATGTCATACTAGATATTCTTTATAATAAGTAAATTCAATTGTTTTATTTAAACATTGCTTGTGTCTTTAAAAAAATATTCTAGGAATATTTGGTGATCTCTCCCGGATAAACAAAGCAATTTATGACAAGTTTTGATTTAATTTTTTTTTTTTTTTTTAATAGTCTTTTCAGATAAATAATTCAATAAGTGTAAGATGGATGACACTGTCAAAGATCTAAATAATATCAAAATTGAATTAAGAAATTGAGAAGTGTAAAAGATTAAATTAAGCAAGAGCTTTTGCAAGATTCAGCAGCTTTATTATTGAAACAACAAGAGTCGATGACAGTTTAAGAGATAATAAATTGAAAGTTGAAAATTATAAAGAATTGGGAGGAAGATGTTATGTTGAGAGCGAGGAAATTTCACTTTTTATCTCAGAGGAAGTTATATATATATGAAAGGGATCTTTATGGCTAATTTTTATAAACATTTTTAGAGATAAGGTAGAACTATATTAAAAAGTGGAAGCTAAAGAACAGATGTCTCTTCCTAATCAAGTAAAACCTGCTATATTCGTTACTGACTAGATGTGCTTTCAAGCCTACAGTGCTGAGCCAACAGACCCATCATAATCATTAAGGTCACTTAAGCTTTAGGGCCTTAGTAGAGCAGAACTGCCGTAAGCCTCTGTCAAGTCCTTTCGCTTTTCTTTGGCAATTCTCCTTCCATCGTATTCCCCATCAGTGTCTGATTTGGTGCGCACCCAGGACATAAAACAGGATTTTTGTACTGTCCTGAAAATATCGCAGACAGTTCTGGACTCATAAATGTTATTTGAAACTTCTTGGGGCAACTGGTCTGCTATTCAATTTGCCCTGCCTACATACCCACATGCCTTGGCACACACAAACGGTGAAGCTTATTCCTATTTTTTTTTTTTTTAAGGCGCGTCAACATCTATGGCCATTGGCGCCCGGAGCCTTCTCAGTGTACTGCCAGCCTACGGACAGTGTTCTCTCGTTACAGACAACACTGTCCATCACCGGACAGTGAGCTGCAGAGGCTCCTAGGAAGCAAAAAATCTGAAGGTAGCACAGCTGGATTCGAACCCGGGTCCTCCGCGTGGGAGTCCAGTACGCTAACCACTTAGCTATTCTCTTCCCTGCTTATTACTATTAATATAATTATTGTTCAAGAGAGAGTAATCAAACTCTAGCTATTCAAAATTTCTCTCGACCTGTATACCTAACTACTCCAATGAACATGATGAGAAGCTTATTTGAATTTATCTACCTCAATGAAGGAAACTGGATATATACACCAGCAACATAAAGTAAAATAATGCTATTTTTTCATGCGGGCTTAACCCCCAACTACCAAATTAGGTGTCGTGGACGGGGCTACTTTACAACTGACTTGTTTAAATGAATATAAAATTTAGCAGTTATACGCGGGACTCGAACTGGGGACCTCCCAGTTACAAGTCCATGCTCTGTACCACTACACTAACACCCTTTCTCACAGGTTACTTTACTATCTTAACCTAAAACTAACGATCTATAGTTTTTCATTTATTATCGTTACTACTCAGTACTAAAGTTAAATACTAAAAATAGCTTCCAGTAACAATATCCAAAATAACCGTAGCAATATAATATTTGGCTGTAAAATGAGATAAATCAATAAAAACTATCAACATTAGACTTTTAATACAATAATACATTGTTCTCATTATTAATTTTATTAAAAAAATAATTTTGGGTATAAAAATTATTTATTAATATCCGCTAAATATATTAAGTACTACCTAGCAATGTTCTATCTACAGCTCTTCAATAAAAATCTTATCGAAAAAAAGGTAAATATGATGAGAGAATTAAAAGTCGAATTAAGAGAAAAGAAAGAAACAAAACTCCAAAAAAAAGTGTTATATAAAACGCAATTTTACTATCAAAACTATTTTGGGAGAAAGTAACCGAAACGAAAATCTCTTTACAGCTTGTAATGTAATGGTGATGTTTGATGTGTGTATAGGTAGGTAGCTTAGAACGAAATTAAAAATAATAGTTTTTAAAAATAATTTAGAATATTTTAAAATGTGAATTTAACTTCAAGTTTAGTATCAGGTACTGTAAATTGGGATCATACTAAATAGAAAAACAAAGGCACCAAATCCCGTTAAGGCAAACCTTTTGTTAGAAAATTCCCCCGCGAGAGAGAGAGCAATTCAAAAGAAGAGAGCCATCAGCTTTAAAAGAGTAAAGAGTAGATAGTCTAATTCAACCTTCAAACAGGACACTTCAGGAATTGCTCTCTAAATATCTGTGCCAGTTATAAATTAAATAAGTTTATAAACCAAATAAGTTGTTATTATTTTAACAGAATATATTTATTTATAAAACAGTAGTGTTCTTAATTACTTCTTAATTCTTTAATCTATCTCAAACAAACACACAACCCTTTTCGCTAAAACGCTACGCCACAAGCTACCTATACACATCCACACCATTACATTACAAGCTAAAGCTGTAAAAATATAAATTACATGCAAATTAAAGGCATAAAAAGAAACAGAAATACCACAAGAAGAAATGAAAACACTAGTAAAAGAGATCGGAGAGGTCGGGATAAAAATACATCAAAATTGAAAATCGATATATATCCTGATCGTAAGACGGTGGACTATAAGAGTAAGCAAGAAAAGAATAAAGCTAACAACATGGACTAATTCTACGGTGCAAATGAGTTGATTATTTTCTAGCGCTCTTAAGAATGATGAATGTAACTTCAAAAATGATCGATTGTGTAAGATAAATTTAAAGAGAGATAGGTGCACACAAAAAAAATTAGTGGATGAAAAGTTGTAATATTTTGCTGGTATTTTTGTAATAAAATGATTATTTGAAATTGCTTAATACAAATTATAAAGAATTTCTTGCTCTTGCTTATTTCTTTAAAAAATAATCTATAATAGCCGGCAGCTGCCTTTGACTTGACCATACTGTCAAGGATACCAGCTTGGACTTAAACTTACCTTGCACCTTACTGGCTGCAGAGAATTCTCTGACTGAAAATCGACAGAATTTTTTTTTTTAGTAGCATTGTCAGGACTTTCCGAAGAAAAATTTTGCAGAGAGGTTTGCGAATTTATTATAATAGGTCATGATAAGTTCGGATCTAAAAAAAAAAACAACAAAAAACGCTGCTGAAACCGATACGGATTTAGGAACTTGGACTTGCTTGACGACCTCAGTGTATTAATCATTTTTTCTGTCTTAGACTAACAGTATGACCGCGCTGCACTTATTCTGACGACACAATGTTCACACAATGCATATAAGAACAGTATAGGATAGGCTCTCACCCATCTATTCACCCCACACACAGCACCTCTGTTGATATACTGCACACTTTACACATAACAACTTAAAATGCACAAACATTGCCTAACAATGGCAGTAGAATGTGCAAAGCACAGAATACTTTTAAATTGCATTAGATTTGACTTTAAGACCAATAAATAATCTCTCATTCATTCTCTTACTTACTTTCTCACTTGCTCTGTGTGTGTGTGTGTGTGTGTGTGTGTGTGTGTGTGTGTGTAAGAACTAGATTTTGGGGATCCCACTAAGCATTCTAACATCAGATTATCATTTTATATCTAACTAGCTAAACCCAACACGCTTCGCTGTGGCTCAGTCTGATTTTTAGGAAAGTAAATAGAAGTATTATAGTTAACATAGATTCAACAAGAAAACACATCATTCAATTTAATACCCCACTTTGCGATGCAGTGCACTGAAAGGGAAGAAAAAAAAATATGTTTTTAACTGAAAGTCTTTTTTTATTGTAAAGCTAGTGAATGAACTACATTTTTTTGTTTGTCCGTTTTCTGCATAAACATAAAGATCAGATGGATGTTTACCGACTCTGGAGCATGCGACATATAATTGCCCATGAGAGAAGCATTCGTTTTCTAAATTCAAACCGCACACTTGCAAAGTTTGTCCTGCGCTTTATTGATAGTCATAGCGAACGCAAGGCGTATTGGAAATTGAAGTCGTTTGAACTCGAACGCCATATCTGTCGGTATGTGTGGTATTCGTGGAAGTAGTATGTCTTCACCTTTATGAGGTCCAATGAGAATTGTTGCTTCAATTAGATTATTCATCAATTTTTTAACTACTAATCGTGTACCATTGCATAACTTTGGCTGATTGATGTTTCGGAG